>JAASGM010000747.1:0-13713 GCA_023334215.1 Globisporangium cystogenes | reverse complement strand
TGCACGTGACGCTGAGTCTCGGCGGCAGCCAGCGGCGCCGCGCGCGAGACTGCGAGTCTGCGTGCGCCGACTTGTTCGCAGTAGACGAACGCTGTCGGAGCGCGAAGCGCGTGCGCGCGATCGCGCCGTTCGTCGTCGCGGCCTGAAGCACTCGGAACCCTTGAAGAGCTCCGCCCGTCACCAGCCTACGACGACGCGCTCCGCTCCTCCCCCAAGCACTGACGCCGCCGATCGTTCAGACCAGCTTGCAGGAACGCTGACCGCTCGTTCGTTCGACGCTGCGTCGACGCCCCCTCGCCATTCGACGGAATCACTGGCGCGGAGGCGTCCGCGAGCGCAATGCGCTCCTCCTCCTCATGAGCGAGCAAGCGAGAGAGAGAGCGAGAGATCAAGTGAGAGCAGCTCGAGGAGCTCCGCGCCAGCCACTCGGCGGAGGTCATGTGACAAGGCGCGCGCATGTGCTGACGCATGCGACCGGCCATCTGGTCTTTGCCTGGGCGACACAAAATCGCGGGTTTCCTCTTCCTCCCTCTTTCCTTCTCTTTTACTTGCGTTTCGTATGCCACATGGGAATCACCTGACACTCAGGCCGCCCAAAAAAGATTTCCTCGCTCATCGACCAGTCACGTGTTGAAGTGTGCCGCCAGCCAAGAGCTCCTTTCATTCCCGAATCCGCTCGCTCGCACGCACGTCGCCCCGGCCTCCTCCCGCTCTCTTCCAGCGCCTCCGGTCGGTCGTCAGCCATGGGCAACAACAACAGCAGCAGCAACAGCGCGTCGTCGTCTCCCCGGCCGCCGCCGGCGCCAGCAGCCGCAGCAGCAACAGTCGAGAAGAAAAATGAGGTGGACGAGGTCGAGAATGAGATGCCGCTCTTCCGCGTGCTCTCGGCCGACCAGCGCGCCGTGACCTTCGACGAGCGCGTGCACCTGCGCGCCGGCGCCGGCGCGTCCGACCGCATCACCATCTCGGCGGCCGCGGCCATGTCGGGCTTCCGGCCGCTGCAGCGCGCCGCTACGTTCGACCCGCGCCTGCGCGCGCAGAAGAAGCTGCTCACGGCCGCCGACGTGCTGCACCGGCGCTACTTCAACGCCGTGGAGCAGCGCCGCGCGAGCGACGCGAGCCACCAGCTCTACCGCATCGCCGAGGAGGAGGCGCCGAAGGAGGCGGTCGTGGTGCTCGACCCGTTCTCGACCGGCATGACGCTCGCCGAGGCCGTGCTGCGCCGCGGCTACGAATGCATCTGCGTCTACTCGGACACGCTGCAGGTCATGCACGAGCTCATCAAGCACATCCCGCAGGCGCTCACCGACCGCTTCGCCGCCGTTATCTTCCACGACGGCGCGCAGGCGGCGCAGGCGCAGGCGTACGCCGCCACGGTCGCGGCGATCCGGCGCGTGCGCGGCGTGCAGATCGTCGGCGTGGTCGCCGGTGCCGAGACGGGCGTCGTGCTGGCTGACCGGCTCTCGGAGGACTTTGGCGTGACCACGAACGGCTCGTCCGGCTCGGACGCGCGCCGCAACAAGTTCCTCATGGGTGAGAAGGTGCGCGCCGCGGGCCTGCGCGCCGTCCAGCAGTGCTCGGCCACGACGTGGGCGCAGATCGAGCACTTTGTCACGCGCGAGCTGCGCCCGTCGCCGTTCCGCGTGATCGTCAAGCCGAACGAGAGCGCCGGCAGCGACGACGTCTTCCTCTGCACGAGCATGGACGAGGTCAAGCGCGCGTTCGGCAACATCCAGGGCAAGATCAACGGCCTCGGGATCGAGAACACGGCCACGCTCGTGCAGGAGTTCCTCGACGGCACCGAGTACGTCGTCGACACGGTGAGCCGCAACGGCGTGCACAAGGTCGTCGCGGTCTGGGAGTACGACAAGCGCGTGATGAACGGCGCGCCGTTCGTGTACTTCGGCGTGCTGCTGCGCGCCGCGACGGGCGACGTGCTCGGCCCCGTGGTCGACTACGTGCTCCAGGTGCTCGACGCGCTCGAGATCGTGCACGGCCCGGGCCACGCCGAGGTCAAGTTCGTGAACGGCGAGCCGTGTCTCGTCGAGATCGGCTCGCGGTGCCACGGCGGCGAGGGCACGTACATCCCGATCGTGAGCCGCTGCATCGGCTACAACCAAGTCGAGTGCGCGCTGGACTCGTACTTTGACGCGGACGCGTTCAACGCGCTGCCGGAGCGGGTGCGTTCGCTGCGACAGAGTTGGGTGGATGGGTGGGGGCACGAGCGACTGACTGACTGACGTACTGACGCTTGTCGGTGGGGCGATGAACAGCCGACGGAGCTCAAGGCGTATGGGTGCGAGGCGATGCTCGTGTCGTATGAGAACGGCACGTTGAAGGGGTACCCGGGCATGAAGGAGATCGAAGCCATGTCCTCGTATGTCTCGCAGTGCCTCCACGTGCACGAGAACGACGAGCTGCAGGTCACGATCGACATGTTCTCGACCCCGGGCTCGGTGCTGCTCGTGAACGACGACGCGGACCAGCTCAAGCGCGACTACGACCGGATCCGCGAGCTCGAGCGCAGCGGGTTGTACGACGTGGAGCCCAAGGCGGCGGCGGCGGCCGTGGACAAGAAGGTGGTGGTCGTCGTCGACCCGTTCTCGACCGGCGCGGTCGTGGCGCACTCGCTCATCCAGCGCGGCTACGAGTGCATCTGCGTGTACAGCGACAAGCTCGAGAACATCGAGAACGTGGCGAGCTTGATCCCGGAGGGACTCACGCTCACGTTCGCCGCGACGATCGCGTTCGAAGGCGACGCGGCGCAGACGTTCGCGGCGGTGAAGAAGGCGGCGCAGAGGATCGTCACCGCGAACACGAGCGCGAGCGGATCAAGCCAGCTCGTCCACGCCGTATTCCCCGGCGCCGAGCCGGGCGTGCGCCTCGCGGACTCGCTGTCCGAGGCGTTCGGACTCGAGTGCAACCTCATGGAGCACTCTGCCGCCCGGCGCGACAAGTACCTGATGGGCGAGACGCTGCGCAGCAGCAACGTGCGCGCCGTCAAGCAGGTGAAGGCGTCGACGTGGGCGGACGCAGCGGACTTTCTGCTGAACGAGCTCAAGCCGACGCCGTTCGAGGTGGTGCTCAAGCCGCTCGAGAGCGCCGGCACGGAAGACGTGATCCTGTGTCTGTCGATGGAGCAGGCGCAGAAGACGTTCCACAGCATCCTCGGCAAGGTCAACAGTCTCGGGATCGAGAACAACGCCGTGCTGCTGCAGGAGTACCTGGAGGGCGACGAATACGTCGTGGACACGGCGAGTCGCAACGGCGAGCACAAGGTGGTCGCGGTGTGGAAGTACGACAAGCGCCGCGTGAACGACGCCGCGTTCGTGTACTTTGGCCTGTCGGTGACGCCAGCGGTCGGCGTCGTGAACGAGCTCATCGCGTACCAGTTCAAGGTCCTCGACGCGCTGGGCGTACGCAACGGCCCGGCGCACGGCGAGGTCAAGTTCTGCCGCGGCTCACCCGTGCTGATCGAGGTCGGCGCGCGGTGCCACGGCGGCGAAGGCGCGTGGGTGCCGATCGCGAACAAGTGCGTCGGGTACAACCAGGTGGACGCCGCGATCGACAGCTACCTCGACCCGAAGGCGTTCGACCAGCTTCCGGAGCGAGTGCGTTCTGTGTGGGGTGTGGGGTATGCGATGGCGGTTGCTGTTGTTGATAGCGGGCCTCTCATGCCCTCTCTCTCTCTCTCTGTGCGATTCACAGCCCGTGACGCTGCTCGAGTACGGCTGCGAGGCGATGCTGGTGTCGTACAAGAACGGCGTGGTGAAGAGCATCCCGGGGCTCGCGGAGATCGAGCAGTTCCCGTCGTTCCTGAAGAAGGAGATCTTCGTTGGCCCGGGCGACAATGTGCGCCAGACGATCGACATGTTCACGACGCCCGGCAGCATCATGCTCACGCACGCGAGCCAGGCGGTGCTCGAGGCGAACCTGGCGCGCATCCGCGAGCTCGAGGTCGACGGCCTCTTCGAGCTCGCGTGAGCGCCACCCGCTCCGCCAGCGTCTACCAAATCTCTAATCTAACCGTTTGCCACCCCACCCGACGACCGTGCAACCTCCTCCTGCGTCGAGGTGCGCGTGACGCTGCTACTTGATGAGCTGGTGCTTGAGGCAGTCGTTGATCTTGCACGAGCGGCCCTCGTAGACGCACTGCTGGCAGTACCCGGAGCGCGTCCTCACGGGCGACTTGGCGGCGCTCTTGTCGCTCGGCTCGTGCTGCCGGTGTCCTCCGCTCTTGCTGCTGGTCGTCTTGGGGCTCGGAGCTGGCGACCGCTTCGGTGACGTCGTAGTGGCAGCTGCAGGGAGCGACGGAGGCGGCGCGCTGCTCGTGAGCGGCAGCAGCGTCGTCGCCGAGCGCGCTTTCGCCGGTACCAACTTGCTCGCCTTCTGCGCCTGTTCGATCGCGTCTGCCCGAGGCGAGTCTCTCGAGAACGACGTCGCACTCGAGACCGTCGAGCTCTGGAGGTGGTGCGGGTGCCGGCGCGGGTGGCGATGGGAGGAAGCCGCCTGCGTCGACAACGTCGTCGGCTCGGCAGTTCGGCGCGGTCGGTAGATCTCGAGGGCCTCTCGCGCCGACGACATCGGGGACGCGAGAAGTCCAAGTCCGCCGGGTGCGAGCGCGTCTCTGGGCAGCGGCAGCTTCAGCGACAGCTTCGTGCTCTCCTGCTGCGCAGGCGCCGCAGCTTCGTCGCCGCTCTCCGCCGGCGTCGGCTTGTGGGGCTTGTGTCGCGGCGACTTGAGCGCTGCCTTCGACGATGCAGGAGACAGAGGCTCCGGGTTCCCATGTCCGTCTTGCGGCGTCGACACAGGCTGCTGCTCGTCGAGTGGAGCGGCAGTCGCTGACGACGGCGGCGCGGCGTCTTTCTTTACGAGGTGGCGCTTCTGGAGGTTCGGGCTCTTGCGTCTGCACACGACCGCACGCACGAGAGTTCGTGATCGCAGCAACGTCTACGAGAGCCGCGCATGCAGTTCGGACGACGCACCTGTGACCTCCGCTCCCGCGACCTTCGTGCTCTGCCGGCGGGACGGCGATCGGTGGGGGCTTCGCCTGCGACGGCGTCGAAGCGGTGGTGACGCTGCTCGACGTCTCGAGGAGCAGCCGGTGCACGAACGCCTGCGCCACGTGCGCGCACACCGCTCGAAGACCATCGCTGTCTGCTGGGGGATCGGGAGCGAGTTCGTTTTGCGCGTCGCCTGAAGAGTTCGGGTCGATGGGCGACGGCACCGCTCGAAGAACCTCCAGATCTGCAGCTTCGTGATCTCGAGTCGTCGGGAGCGCATCGTCATCGGACGCGAGCGACTCGGTGTCGGCGGGAGTGTCGTCCAGCCTGCTCTCTGTCGGGAGATCGAACACCGGTGCGGGTTCGCTGTCGATGATCTCTTGCTCATCTGCAGTAGCAGCAGCGACCTCGGAGAGTTCGCGCGCTTCTTGGTGGCGCAGCAGAGCTGCTACAGAGTTGGAAGCCGACGCGTCTGCAACGCGCATCGCCGCCATCGCGAACACGTCGCTGCTGGTCGCTCGCGCGATGTTGTGGATGAGCTGCCGCCTCGAGACCGGCGGCTTCTCGGCGGTGTCACGTGCGATCGTCTCTGCTTGTGCGGTATCAGTGTCGCTTCTCTCAAGCCGAGATGCAGGTCGATCACCATCAGCAGCAGCGGAGGTCGGAGCTTGGTCGTCCGCCAGGTCAGGTGACAGCGGAGACACTTGGTCATCCGCAGGAGTTGACACTCGCTCGATAGCACCTTGATCGTCAGCACCTTGATAAGCGACATCGTCGCGAACACCAGGAGAACGAGCGCGGTCGTCAACCAGATCGTCTTCACGTAGAGCTGCAGTCGCTTCAGGAGCTGCTTCGCCGTCATCTGAAGCTGCGGCTGGAGAAGCGACCTGGTCGACGGTCGGGTCTGCCGCTGAAGCGGTCGCACCGCTTGTGATCTCCGACGCGACCCGCTCGACGGCTCTCGCCACCACTTCAGCTGCGAACGCCCGGACGATGTCGATCAGCCATCGCGGAGAAGCGCTCCCTCGATCGCATGCGCTTGCGCCTTCGACCACTGGAGTCTGTGGTCGTGATGGCTCAGGATCAGGATCGGCGGTGGTTCTCAGCAGCTTCAGGGCGAGCTGCTCGCTCATAACGACATCGCACACTTGGCGCACGAACTGCGTCGCGACGGCGTGAGCGATCAGCTCCATGTCCGTTGGGCGTCTCGTATACGCACAGCGTCTTGCGTGTGCACCACGATGAAGAGCAGACAGCGAGCACCGCAACAGCGCCGACAAAGCAAGTGAGCATCTATTCTCGAGTCGCATGGGATCGATCACCGACGACTTCAGGACACGGTCGACGCAGTCTGCTGCTGACGCAGCGAGTGCGGCGAGAGCGAACGAGGACGCAGCGCTCGCGGCGAGAGCGTCTGGAGTCCTCTGGCGCTCGCTCGCGCTCGACTCTGCAGCCGCTGGTCGCGAACGATCTCCTCGAGCCTGGCAACCACCTCGCACTGGCTCCGGGTGATCCCGTTCTCCTTCGCGAGACGCAGCGCCGCGCTGTATGAGTGCAGCGCTTGCTCAGGTTCGCTCAGGTGCTCGAGCTCGACGCCCAGGTTGAAGTGCGCGACGAGCGCCAGCTGCACCATCCGCGCGTCGCCTCGATCGACCGAGTCCGCGAGCAGCGCGATCGAGGACCTGGCGTGCTCTGCAGCCGCAGCATGGCGCTGGAGCTGCGAGAGCACGGCGCAGAGGTTGAGGTGGGTAAGCGCGACTGCGTGCGCGTCCAACTCGCCCTCCCGAGCAGCTGCCGCCTGCTTGAGCTGGATCTTGAGCGCCTTCTCGAGGAACCCGAGCGCCGCGAGCGGCTTGGCGACCTCCTTGTGGAAGCACGCGAGGTTGTTGAGGCAGATGAGGCGGAGCTCGAGGCGGGATCGGGAGCCTCCAGCGCCGTCCTGGAGCGCCGTCAAGTACCCGGATCGCCGCGTGTGCTGCTCGGCTCTCGCCAGCAGCTCGCCGCACAGTGTGAGATCTCGAGGAGACGATCGTTGCTGGAGCGTTTGCATCGCCACTGTGTTGCTCAGGAGCACGAACTCCTGGCAGCCGAGCTGGAACGTGTCGCTCCCGACACCGAACCTGTCCTTGTGGTCGAAGATGCGCTGCTCCGCAGTGTCAAGCAGACTGCAGAGCTGCGAGACGGAGGCGCCATCCAGTGCCCGCACGTCCGCGAGGGCAGTCGCTAGCGCCAGGACCGACTGCTGCTCCTCGAGCGCCATGAGCAAAGCCGCTGGTTGGGGTGGATGGACAGAGAGTTCGCAGTTCGCACGGTCGCCAAGCAACGCAGACTGGGTGATCACTAGGCGCACCCCACACACGAGGTCGACATGGATAAGACCCTCGTCTTCGCACCGTCGGCGCTCCTCCCTTCGAGAATAGACCTCCGGCGGCGTCGTCCTTGGCGTGAAGGAGGAGCTTGTGTAAAGCGTGCAGACTTCACTGTCAGTCTCCAGCTTTCGCAAGCAGACCGCCCTTGACGCCGCACGTTGCGCGAATGGAACCGACGCAGCGCCTCCGTCTCCTGCACGAGATCGGAGTCCGCCAGGGTCGATACCAGAGGTGTGAACGCCTGCGCTGCTCTCTCTCTCTCTCTCTCTTGTATGCATCTCCTTCTCATCGCGTCGTATGCATGCGAGCAGCAAGTTCCGCGCTCGCCATGAGCCGAAGACGCGCCTGACGAAGCGCGTCCGGCGCGCGCAGCCGTGGGAGTCGCTCTTCATGCGCAAGTCCCGCGTCGAGAAGCGAGTGCGTCGCTGTGTATGCTGGAGCTGTAACTGGAGAACGTCGATGTGGACGCCTCACGCATCATGGCGAGCAGGAGATCGTGCAGAAGCCGTGGGAGTACCCGATGGCCGCACAGAACCTCGCGGTGATCCTCATCCAGGTTCGCTGCTCGCCCGCTTGCGATTCTCAGCCTTTGCTTGACACTAAGTGCGTTTGTCACGCGTTCGTCACGCGTTCGTCATCAGAAACATGTGCGCGGTATGCTCTGCCGTCTGCGCGCTCAGCGTCGCCAGCCGCTGCTCCGACGACGCTCGTCGGTGCAGCACACGCCGTCGCCGATGCAGCGCTTCGTCGCGTCGGGGCAGGGCGTGTTCGGGGACGAGCGCGGCTTCCGCGACTTCACCGCCGCCCGCCTCCAGGCGTGGTTCCGCATGCAGAGGCTGCGCTGGGCGTACACGCTTGAGCGCTTCCCCGTGTACCACATCGCGGCGCTGCAGATCCAGTACGCGTGGAAGGCGCACTGCCAGCGGGGGCTGCTGGGGCGAGCCGCGACCCGCGCGGGTCCGCCGCCGCGGCTCCGCGCCGCGCTCCACCTCCAGGCGGCGTGGCGCAGCTACACGAACAAGCGCATCTACCGCTACTACCGGGACCTCATCGCGTTCCAGGACGCGGGCGACCCGGTCATGATGCTGCGCGCGATCAACCCGGGCGAGGCCGGGCTGCTGGACGCGTCCATGGGTGCGCTCGTGCGCTTCCGGCTCGGCGGCGTGGCGTTCCCGCCGACGATCTACTACAAGATCTTCACGCGGCGCGCCGTGTGCGACCTCAACGCCTTCAGCCCGAAGAACTACGCGCTCGCGCGGTGCCAGCCCCGCCGCCAGCCACAGGTGGCGCACCCGAGCCAATCAGTGTTCATCCGCGTCGGGCGGTCGTTCCACCGCGCGAGGCTGGCGCAGCAGGACACGCGCAGCTGGTACCAGCGGCTCGAGCACAACGGCTGGCGGCCCGTGACGGCCAAGGTGGTCTCCGAGGCGAGCGCCGATCCGGTCGCGCGCGCCACGGCCGCGAAACCCGCGCCGGCGCCCACGCTCGTGCGGCGCCAGGACGCCGAGCGGCTGCGGCGCGCCAAGAAGCGCGCGTGGATGCGCAAGCTGTACGCGCAGGGGCTGCTGACGGAGGCCAGCGGGGCGGCGCCCGAGGCCGGCGGCGGCGACGACGTCGACTTTGAGAGCGACGAGTGGGAGGAGCAGGCCGACGACATGTTCCAGTGGGCGGCGGCGCTCGACTTCGACGAGTACGCCGAGAGCTGGCGGACGCTCGGGACGACTGCGGGCTCGGACGCGTAGGAAGGAGCGGGTAGACCCCCATCCTCAGGTAGACACATACAGAGAGAGAGAGAGTGAGAGAGAGAGAGGCTTGGACTTGGACGCTTACGCTACACGCGCGCTACTCTTACAGGTGCCTCGCTCTCTCACACACGCGCTTGACCTTCTCGATAAATACACGCAGAGCGGCGCGTGGCGAGCGACCGGGGGCGGCGTCATGGCGGCTCGGCGCTCGTCCGGCTCGGCTGCCTCTCTGCTGCTCGGACTCGGACGGAGGGGTATTGGTACATCATGATCATGATCATGATCATCACTGGGGACGCACGGGCGCTTCACGGGTCGCAGAGCAGGCGCAGACTCTTCTTGGTCATCTCGTACGTGCTGAACATGACGGCCGCGTACGGCACGATGCGCGCGAGGTTGGGCACCGTGCCGCGGTAGAGCGCCAGCGCGCCTTCCTCGCGCACGACGCGGCGGAAGCAGTCGCACATGCCGCGGTAGGACGCGCGCTTGGACTGGCGCTGCTGCGTCTGCGTCTGCAGGCGCTTCTTGATCGAGTCGAACGGGTACGCGACGGTCTGCGCGATGGCGCCGGCCACCGAGCCGCACACGAAGAAGTCGAGCCCCTCGAGCTCGCGCTTGCCCTCGGGCCAGCGGAACGCCGGCCACTGCTGCGCCTGGCACGACGCCTTGAGGTACTCGTAGCAGCCGAACTGCACGCCCTCGAACGGGATCGCGCCGACGACGCCCGACCAGCCGCCGCGGTAGAGCCCGCGCACGCCCTCGTGGCGCAGGATCAGCCGCACGCCCTGCGCCACGCCGCGCACGCGCAGCTGCGGGTGCGTGTTCGCGGCCGTCTGCGTGATCATGCGCGTGCGCACGATCTCGAGCGGGTACGTGCCCATGGTGGCCACGAGCCCCGCGACGGCGCCGCACGACGCGCGCTGCGCGTTGCTTGGGTTCGCGTCCAGGAAGCGGCTCTGCAGCGAGTCGAAGAGGAAGAACTTGGCGCCGGCGTACGGCCCGAGGCGGCAGCAGCCGGCCACGTTCCCGCGCCAGAACGCGCGCACGCCCTCCATCGAGTAGAGCTCGCGGATCGTGCCGACGATGGCCGACGACGCGGCGGACGCGGGCGACGGCGCGCGCAGCACCGCCGAGCGCATCGCCGCCGTCGACGCCGAGGACGCGGCCGGCGCGCCGTTCACCTGGATCACGATCTTGAGCACGTCGAGCGGCGACGTGCAGGAGCGCGTGACGCAGCCGGCGACGACGCCCGCGACGACCGACTGCACGCCGCCGGTGGTCGTCGTGCTGGTCGTGCTGGTCGTGCTGGTCGTGCTGGTCGTGGCGGCGGGAGCCTTCGGGTTCGGCCTGGCGGTCGCGGAGCCGAGGGGCGAGGTGGCGAGCATGGTGGTTGGTTGGGGAGCTTGTTGCAGAGTGTGTGTGCTGTGAGCTGTGAGCTCCAGGAGGCAAATTCGACACTGAAGGAAGGCGCTCCTCTCCTCCGCTTCGTTGTGAGCAGCCATGTTCGCTTTGCTTGCATGGCTATTTTTTTAAAAGCCCCTTCAAGATTTGCAACGCGACTTCAACTCGGGCGTGCGCGACAAAGTTGTCGTCGGAAGCGGGAGATTCATACAGAATGACGGCTTTTGGCCGAGCGGACGTGAACTTGAGCGGGAGGTTAAAACTTGTATTTTTGGGAAGGTGCGCAAAACTAGCGGAAAATGGCCGACGAATTTAAGTTTATCACAAATGTGGCCGTTCGAGGCTGCTTCTAGAACAACGCGCAGTTTTAAGCCAAGCGCTTGCTCGCTTGACATGCTGCTTGTTATCGTGCTCGGAGCAGTGCGTCTCGGTAATAGTGCTCGTAGCTGCTCTATAAAGGAGTCTCTCACACACAGGCTCGCTTCGATCTCTTTGCTCCTGGTTTTCCTCGAGTCTCTTTTGGAGCATCTCCCCTGGCGCAAGGTCACGTTTTTCAAACACGTTGTGAAAAACCTCGCAGAAAAACCTCGTGCAACCGCCGTCACAGTTTTAGCACCCCGGCACCCATGAAACTTGTTTAGCTCGCTGGTCCTTGCAACCTTGTTGTGAACCTTGTTGGTAACCTTGTTGAGCAGCCTGGTTGACCAAGTTCTAGAAGAGCGACTGCGGGTGCTCGTGGTCGGCGACGAGGGCACTCGTCGCTCGTATTCATGCCTAGAGTCCGACTGGACCTGGCAGACTATCTGCACACAATGATGTTGAGGATCGGATCGTCCGCCAACGGATGCTCGTCGCTGTTATTCACTAACTGTGCGATGGCGCCGATTGTCGCGATCGCAAATGCCTTCGGGACTCGAGAGAACTCGAGTCTTGGGCGAGTCTTCAGACTCGAGTCTCAAAGTTGGGACTCGACGCAGGATTTCGTATTTGCTGTCGCTTCATGAAAACCAAACAAACTCGAGAGAACTTGAACTCGATTTCCATGTTGGAGGAGTTTGGAGGAACCTGAGGGCTTACTTGCACACGAGCTGTTGACCTGGCGCACTCACACCAACATCGTCCATCGCCGGAGGAGTATGTGGTATGAAAAGAGAGAGAAAGAGAGGTCTGCCAGCTCCACTTGCTCTCGCAGACTGCTTCATACGAAGAATGCCAGACATCGATCAGACATCGATTCGTGGCCGTTTGACGTGCTCGGTTCGAGCATGCGCACCATCTCAGCGAGCATGCCAGTGAGATCACCAAACCACCTCGACTTGATCGCGAAGTTGGTACTCCTGCAAGCTGTTGACATCTGCTGCGGCGGTATCGCCTTGCTCGGCAGCGTTGCTGTCGCCGTTCTCAAGAGCGCTTCGCCCTGAGGAGTCATGTCCACGTAGCGCGTGGTCGGCGCCGGGATTGGGTCTCGACGCCGAGCACCGAGCACCGAGCACCAGCGCGCGAGGCTCACATCATCGAGAGGGCAGCTGACCTCCGACTTCTCTAGCAGTCTCACAGAGGCTCGAACCCACTTCCTTAGTACCGACAGCATAAATGAAGAGTTCGATATTCGAGTTACAGATTCAACTATGTGTCCCACACCAAAATCATTGGCCACCCTCTCGAGAAGAACACGCAGGAACGCCACGCACGAGCTTGCCGATGACGCGGGCCGCGCGGTCTCGTCAAGGATCCAGGCCAACGCGGCGCGTTCCTCCCGCTCCTGGCTGCTGCTTGCTGGCCACTCGCCTCGCTCGCTCACAACCTCTTTCGCCGCGCCGCGCTCAAGTCCAGCAGCTGCAGCTCCTCCACTAGCGTCCGTCGCCGCCAGCCAAGATGACCACCTCGCCAGCCGCCCCGGTGCAGAAGACCGGCTTCCTGCGCAACATCGCCGGCACCGCCATCACGATCCCGGTCGCCGCGCTCGTCGCGCACTACACGGACCTGCAGCTCTACGCGCTCGTGATCTTCGGCGTCCAGTGGGTCGGCGCGCTCGCGTACGCCGTGCCGTTCCAGGACGAGCACTACCTCGACGTCACGGGCTCGGCCACGTACGTGGGCGTCGCGGCGCTCGCGCTCTACCGCGCGGACGAACCCACGTGGCGCAGCGTGCTGCTCACGGTCTTCGTGGGCTTCTGGGCCGTGCGCCTCGGCTACTTCCTCATCACGCGCATCGGCGAGCAGGGCTCGGACTCGCGCTTCGAGCAGATCCGCGTGACGCCCGTGCGCTTCTTCTCGGTCTGGAACATCCAGGGCCTCTGGGTCTTCCTCACGCTCCTGCCGACGCTGCTCGCGCTCGCGCACGGCAGCAAGGACAGCGCCGTGTCGGCGTACGACGTCGCGGGCATCGCGCTCTGGGTGATCGGCTTCTACCTCGAGGTGCTCGCGGACTACCAGAAGACGCAGTTCCGCCACAACCCGGCGAACAAGGGCAAGTTCATCCACACGGGCCTCTGGGCGTACTCGCGCCACCCGAACTACCTCGGCGAGATCCTCATCTGGCTCGGCGCCTACACCGTGGCGGTGCACGTGCTGCCGACGACGCAGTACAAGGTGCTCGGCTTCCTCGGCCCGCTCTTCATCATCTTGCTGCTCTCGACGGTCTCGGGCATCCCGGTGCTCGAGAAGCAGGCGGACGAGCGCTGGGGCCACCTCCCCGAGTACCAGGCGTACAAGGCGCGCACGAGCCTGCTGCTGCTGCTCCCGACCAAGAAGGCGCACCACCACGCGGCGGGCGAGTTCGCGCCGCTCGTCTCCAAGGCGTAAGCCACGGACGTTGACGACCGAACGTTGCAGTCGTTCGGTGCCACTCACTGCTGCCAGTGTTGTCGCTGTGGCGTGTCGATGTCGATGCAGTCTGTTGCTCTGCCATCGCGCAATGAACTCTGCTTCACTGAGCCCTTCGTTGATGGTGCATGTGAGCTCCTGGGCTGCTTCTTCATACAGTCAACCGCGAATCGAACACCGCCAATGGAACCTGTCCGTGTGGAAGACATGCCAAAACGACGCACGCCGTCTCCTTCGTCGTCGTCTGGGACTCGCAGTACGGTGTCCCGGATAGATACAGCGCGTCGCTCACGCTCGTGCGCATCCACGACGGAACCGACGTGAGCAACGTGCGCTCGGCGCTGAAGAACGTGAACGTCGTGCCTTCGC
>JAASGM010000746.1:0-13740 GCA_023334215.1 Globisporangium cystogenes | reverse complement strand
CGCGCCGGCGCTCAAGGAAGCCGACATCGGCGTGGCGATGGGCATCTCTGGCACCGAGGTGGCGAAGGGTGCGTCGGACATGATCCTGACAGACGACAACTTCGTGAGCATCGTGGCGGCCGTGGAGCAGGGCCGCGTGATCTACGCCAACATCCAGAAGTTCGTCATGTTTCTGCTGTCGACGAACATCGGCGAGATCATCCTGATCGTGACGTCGATCTCGCTGGGGATGCCGATGCCGCTCGAGCCGCTGCAGATTCTGCTGCTGAACCTGTTCTCGGACGGGATGCCCGCGGTGGCGCTGAGTCTCGAGAAGGGCGACCCGAAGATCATGGAGGAACTCCCGCGCCCGAAGAAGCAGCAGCTGATCCACGGCCGTCTGTGGCTGATCGTGGGATGCAACGCGCTGATCCTGGCTGTCGGCGCCATGGGCACGACGATGCTCGGTCTCCACTGGAACTTCGGTCTCTTCTTCCAGGACGACATCCTCGCGGCGGGCGGCGGCGCGCGCGGCACGGACCTCACGAACATCACGTGCAAGCGCTGGAACGGCATGGGTGCGGGCTGGCAGCTGCGCGGCAACTGCAACGCGCGGTTCGCGGACAGCGAGACGTTCGTGTTCGCCGGGTTCAACGGCAGCTCGAGCATCGTGGACACGGCGGCGGTGTACTGCGACCCGGACCCGTTCTTCGAGTGCGTGTCGGAGGGCCTCGCGCGCGCGCAGACAATGACGTTCGTGAGCCTGGCGTTCACGGAGGTGCTGCGCGCGTACACGCTGCGCAGCTTCACGGAGCCGATGTTCACGCGCATGTTCTCGAACAAGTACATGCAGTTCGCGGGCGGGCTGTCGCTGGCGCTGACGCTGCTGACGACGCACGTGCCCGTGGTCATGGACGACATCTTCGGCTTCGCGTACCTCTCGTGGTTCCAGTGGCTCGTGCTCGTGGGCGTGGCGCTCAACACGACGTTCTGGGGTGAGCTGCTCAAGACGATCCTGCGCCACCGCGACCTGGAGCAGCAGCGCTGGCGCGCCATGCGCGAGGGCTTCGAGGCCGTGCTGCTCGAGGTGCGCACGGTGCGCCACCACGTCGAGAAGCTCGAGAAGTAGTGAGCAATGCATTTTGGATGTTTTATTCGCTTCAAATCTTATCAAATAAGTGTCTGGAATAGCTCTATTGATCAGTAGAACTGCAACTTTAACCGCAAAGTGATCCAAAGTTTGCAGATCTAGCCCTTTTTGCTTCGTCTCACCGAGTTTTTTTGTTTTTGACCACCAAAGTCGACAGCTGCTTGAGATGGCCACACTGCTGAAATGCACACGTTGGTGAGCTCCAGTTCTGTGATCACACTCACCACTGTGGCGGGCTGTGGTGGCAAGCGCCGAGTTAGCAGCGCAGTCCAGCAGAGCAGCGGGCTCTCTACCTGCACCAACGTGACTGAGTGTGAATGACAGCGCTTCAGAATTGCGGGAGATGGAGCGTGAAGAAGTCGGTCGGTCCATCCACCACGCAGGTCACAGCGTCCGAACTTGCTGCTCACTAACGCTGGAGCGAGCTTCCTGGACCTGCTCGCCCGTTGCCAAGCCTAACGCATGCTACTGCCCGCGAGCTGAGCGCACGCAACGCGATCCTGATCGCTGTCAATCTGCGAAGCCTCGAGTTTGCTTGAGGCAGCGAGAACTGAGAGGTTGGCGTCGCAGCGTAGGCATTAGAACTGCGACATCGGCGACGGCTTCGCGGCAAGTGCACTCACGCGCAATTGCTGACGTCTCTTTCGGCTCCTTCCTGAAGGCACCAGAGCTGCCGCCGCGTGGCGGACGTCTCGCTGCGTGTATTTCAGCGGCGCTGGGCTGTGGGCATCAACACGAGCGCCGAACATGTTTCGTCTTCTGGGCGATTGTTGTGAGCCAGAGTGGCACCGCGCCAGCCTCTCAACTACGAGAAGCTTTCGAGAGCTCCGTCCGTTCGCCCCCGAAACCATTGGACATGAGCGAGCAGCGTGTAGAAGCTCGCGGCAGGTTTCGACACCGCAGTTGCGGACGCAGGCGCCACGTTCTGCGCGCCGAACTTCGGTGCACTTGTCTTCGCTTTGACATTCTCCACAATCACCCAATCACCCACCAGTTTCTCTAAATTTGCCGATTCAAAATCCAGAAGATTCGAAAATTCAGGTATGTGTGGGCCACACCGTGCCGTTTCCGTCCCGAAAACAAGCTTTTTGGCGTGCGGGACGAACCCACCTCCTGAGTTCTCGCGTCGCGTTCGGGTCACTCACTCACTCGCGCTCTGGCGCCACAGCCCTCGCACCGACGACGACGCCCACGTGCCGACACAGCGGCCACTTCCTCCTCCTCCTCCTCTTCTTCCAAATCCGCAGCCAACATGCCGGAGCTCCACGTGACGCTCATCAAGGCCACGGACCTGCCGGCCGCCGACTCGGGCTTCCACGGGCGCTCGAGCGACCCGTACGTGACGCTGCAGGTCGGCGACGAGCGCGTGCGCAGCTCGGGCTTCAAGAACAGCCTCAACCCGGTGTGGCGCCCCGCCGAGCGCTTCGAGTTCGAGGTGCTGGACGCCGACGCGCAGAAGCTGTACGTGCGCGTCGTGGACCACGACACGATGAACCAGGACGACCTCATCGGCACGCTGTCGCTGCCCATCGCGCGCTTCGCCAAGCACGCCAACAACCCGGTCGTCGAGACCTTCCAGCTCAACGTGCCCGAGGAGTTCGAGCGCCAGCACTGCGACTCGTCCATCGAGCTCGAGGTCTGCCTCAAGGTCGAGGACGACGGCCAGAAGACGCTGCACATCTGGGAGAACGAGCTCTGGGCAGGCGGGAGCTGGATCCCGGCCAACAACCACGAGCGCAAGCACTGGTCCACGTTCGACCAGAAGATCTCGTCCAACACGTTCGAGGACGTGGCGCCGGAGGTGCCCGACGGCCTCGAGGGCCAGGGCTGGGCCTACTCGACACGGAAGGGCGACGAGCACGGCTGGTCGTACGCCGACTCGTTCACGGGGCCGTGGGCGTCGGCCAAGAGCTCCTCGAGCTACGCGCGCCGCCGCCTGTGGCAGAACAACTGCCGCCCCGCCATCGCCTGCGAGTAGTCGACGCGGCGTCCTCCTCGCCAGCAGCAGCAGCAGTTGCAACAGCAGCAGCACCAGGATCCGTTTCCAGCCGCACGCGAAGCGACGGCGCCGACCCGAGCGCGCTGGCAGCCGTCGAGTCGCTTCGAGCGCGGGTTTCGGTGTGCAGGTAGGTAGACGGCACGCTCGCTCGCTGCTGGGGGAACGCCGGCGCCGCCGCCACAGCTTGCACCGACAGCAGGCGACCCGTGTGTACATTCGCTCTCTCTCTTGCTGCGCGCAGTTTCTAACGTTTCTAAAATATAAACGAGAGGGGTACGTCACCTTCGCGATGACGTCGGCGGCGTCAACGGCGCCTCGCAGGCGTCGAGCCCCGGCAGGAAGCGCGTCTCGGCCGCGAAGAAGTGCGTGCGCCGCCGCAGCAGCCGCGCGTAGAAGTGGGGCGGCAGCGGCACGGCGCCCAGGCCGTCCAGGCACTCGAAGGACGCCGGCTCGAGCGCGGCTCGGCGCTCGTGGCGCGGCGTCACGTGCGTCGGGTTCACGTTGAACATGCGCGAGCGCTCCGCCGTGAGGCTCTTGTCGAGGCCGAGCGGGAACGGCTCGAGCAGCGCCTTGCCGTTCACGTAGAGCAGCTCCGGCGCCGCGCGCGGGTCCTCCGTGGGCACGAAGTGCGCCATGCTGCCGCAGAGCGTCTCCGGGTGCTGCTGCAGGTCCTGGTTCGGCACCGAGTCCAGCAGACTCAGGCCGAAGGGCGAGAAGAAGTAGGGCCGGTGCGCGAGCTCGAACGCGAGCCAGAAGGCCTCCTTGTCCCCCCAGGAGAACGACAGCTCGAACCGCACCTTGGTGATGAGGTGCTTGAGCACCACGAGCGCCGGCCCGGCGCGCGCCTTGTCCACGAGCACGAGCGACGAGTCCTGCTCGTGCGCCGTGAGCTGCTGGTACGCGAGCGAGTCGAGGAGCTGCGCCGACGGCGCCGGCCCTGCGAGCCCGAACTGCGCGTAGTCGAACGTCGCGACGAGGTGCTGCAGCAGCTGCGTGCCGTTCGCGCTCTTGAGCGCGCTGTTGAAGAACCGGTTCAGCTTGTACACGCGGTCGTAGAAGAACGTCGTGCCCGTGCGTTTGTAGCCGCTCATGGCGCGCAGGTCGGTCGGGTCGCGCATGAGCACCGCGTCGGCGTCGAGCAGCACCACCTCCCGGATCTTGGTGTGGTAGAGCGCGAGCGGCTTGAGCCAGTAGCTCCGGAACGTCTTGGCGAGCTCTGCGTCGCCGAAGAACACGTCGTCGAGGTCGTCGCCGAGCCCCGAGCGGTTGAGGATCTCGGCGCACACGTCGACGATCTCGACGTTCGCGTCGTTGCGCGTGAGCAGCGCCTGGGAGGCGGCGGAGAGCTCGTCCTCGAAGCAGTGGTACACCTGCACGAGCTCCTGGTTCCCGAGGCAGCGCAGCTCGCGGATGAGCGACGCACCCATGGACGCCACGCCATCGTGCAGGCTCACGACGACGCCGCGTGCGTACCGGTCGCGCTGGAGCTCGGAGCTCGAGTTCCTCCCGGCACTGGTGCCATTAACGCCAGCGCCAGTGTCAGCTCCGGCGCTGGAATTGCGGCTCCGGAGCCTGGGCGACGGCTCCGACTGGAGCAGCTGGAGCTGCAGGTCGTGCGCACTTGGGTCCGCGAAGACGCGCATGGAGCTCGCGAATCGCGGCGCGATCTGCTCGCTCGGGAAGGACGCGATAGAGCCGAGCGCGAGGCAGCAGAGGCACGCGAGCAGCCAGAGAATCGTGCGGTGGTGCTCAGCCGGAGCCGGTGGAGCCGCTGCTGGCGGTGCGAGTGCTGGAGACTGCGACATCGCGTCTTCGGTGGGGGCGACTAAAGCGAAAGTGCTGGCGTTGACGCTGGGGGAGCAGAGACGCCGATGACGGCGCGGAAGGAAGACCGCCGTGATGGCTGCCCAGCGCATCATCAGTGCCGATCACATCTTCATGATTGGCACCGAACGTGCTCGTGGGCTCGTGGCCACGGACCAGCGAAGCGCGCGATTCCCGTGTGTGACACACGACAACTGCGCCAAACGGACGTGTACGAACGGCTCTCCCTCCCTCCTGCTCTCCTACGCTGCTACTCTCCTGCGCTCGCGACCTTCGCACTGCTGCTGCTGCTGCTGGACATCGGACGCGCTCTCGAGTGTCTTCGCCTTAGACTTGGCGACCAGAGGACGAATTGCGGCTCGGGCCCGTGTAGCCCGGGAACCGCTCCTTGAAGCTCGTGTCCGGCATGATCACCCACCGCGTCTTCTGCACGAGAGTGTCCATGGACATGAACCCGCTGCTCCGTAGGAACTCGTAGCGTGGCTGCACGATGCCGCTCACGCTGCGCGTCATGAGGGCGGGGTGGCGCCGGATCCGCTCGGGCGCCATGCCCACCACGGTCGTCAGGTACGCGTACGTGCGGCGGATCTGCTCCGACTTGTACATGATGAGGCGCGCGTTGCTGCCCCACGCCGCGACGGTCGCCTCGCGGCTGCCGAGCAGCTCGTCGAACGCGAGCAGTTTGGCGTCGATCGAGTCCGGCGCGAGCCCGAGCACCTCGGGCGCGTTCGTGAGCACTTTTATGATCACGGCCTCCGAGAGCCCGCACGTCTTGAGGAACTGGACTTTGAACTCGAGGCGCTCGAGCCCCACGGTCATGAACTGCGGCTGCCGCCGCATCACGCTCACGACCTGCGAGGGGGACAGTCCCTGGGACAGCAGGAACTGCCGCTTCGGCTCCAGGTTCTCCAGGATGCTTGCCGACGCGGCGTGTGGGAACACCGAGATCAGGTACGGTAGCTGGCAGCCACCCGTGCGCGTTAACTGCGACCATCATTCACCGTCCATCGACAACAGCAGCAGCAGGAGCCCACCTTGGACTCGGGGACGCCGATTGACGTGTACCACGTCTTCAGGTCCACCAGCGCCTGCTCGCGCAGCCCGAGGATGTTCGGGTGCCGCGAGATCGCGCGCACGAGCATCGACCCCGTGACGCCGTTCATGCGCAGCCAGTCGACCTGCCAGGCTCGTCAGCGTCTCTCATGCAGCAAGGAAGCTGGTAGTGGGCAGCAGCGACGCACCTTCGCGTCCAGCATCGCCTGCGAATACCTCGTCATCTGCAACGCCAGCGCCACCAGCAGCAGCGTCGGCGTCAGCGCCACTCACCACCACTCGCGCTGCCTCGGACGACGCATTCGCTCACCATCGGGTGCATCGCGACGGCCCCGAGCGCGAGGTTCTTCGTGAGTCCGAGCGCCTCCAGGTACGCGATCGTGCGGTCCACGGCCTCCAGCGACAGCTCGGCGTTCGTCTTGTCGAGCTTGGCGGCGATGCGCGAGTAGTACAAGTCCACCTGCTTCTTCGACAGCGGCCTTGGGTCGGAGAGGCGCGTCGCCGTCGCATGAGACGAGGCAGGTGACGCGGACGACGCGAGCGCGCACGCAGCAGCGCCCGCCGCCGGCGTCTTGAGGCGCGCGGCGGCGAAGGCGCGGGTCACGACGGCGAAGCGCAGCACCAGCATCGCTCTGCAATTAATTGGTGTTGCTAGTCGAGGTTGATGCAAATACTGACTTGCTTTCAGTATGCTGCATACAAACATTGCGTTTTCAAGTCTGCACATTGTTTATCTGTAATTACAATTATGTACACCACCGTGTTTGCTGTATCGCCGGCATTGCTCTGCAGCTCCGGTGCCCAACGAACGTCGCCGTACTCGCGCGTGTGGAGTCGAGATGCAAAACCAGTGTTGTATGTGTGTATGTGTGTGTGCGTGGTAACGCTGTCGCTATGCAGTGGCTTGCTTGTCGACCTTGGCGAAGTCGCCCTCTCCTTCCTCTTCCGCCGTCTCGTCCACTTCCTCGTCCTCTTCTTCGCCGCCGTTCGGTTCTCGGTCGTCCATGTGCAGGTCGCCCGAGGGCAGCTCACTCGCCGTAGCAGTGGACGCAAAGTTGAACATCCGATTCTCGCACTGGTCGAGCGGCGCGAGGTACCCGGACTCGAGCGCGAATATGTGCGTGCGGCGCCGCAGCAGCCGCTGGAAGAACACGTCCGGGAGCTTGGCCGAGCCGTAGCCAGCGAGACACTCCTGCTGGTCGCTCGGACGGTTCGGCATCTTCTTCCAGCGCTGACGCACGCGCCGCGGCGAGATGAAGCGCGGGCTGAAGTTGAAGAGGTTCCCGTGCGACTGGTGCCGCAGCGCCTTCTCCTTGCCGACGGGGTACGCCTCGAGCAGACTCCGGCCGTTCACGTACAACAGGTCGGGGATCGTCGAGTTCAGCGGCAGGTAGTGCGCCATGTTGCCGCACATCGTGTCCTCGTGCCTGCTCAGGTCCTCGTTCGGCGACGACTCGATCGCGCTCACGCCCCACGGCGAGAACGTGTAGTTGGCGTGCGCGAACTCCCACGAGAGCCAAAACGACTCCTTGTCGCCCCACGAGAACTTGTACCGGAAGCGCTTCTCCGTGATCATGTACCAGAGCACGTCGAGCGCCTTCCCGGCGCGCACCTTGTCCACCGCGAGCATCGACGAGTCCTGCTCGTGGCACGTCTGGCCCTGGAACGAGAGCGAGCTGAGCAGGTGCTCCGACGGGCTCGGCCCCGTCAGGTTGAAGCGCGCGTACGGGAACTTGCGCAGCCAGACATCGAGGTAGCGGTACTGCCGCGCGTCCGCGCCGCGGCCCAAGCGGATGATCTTGTTGAAGTTGCGCTTCTTCTTCACGACGCGGTCGTAGAAGAACGTCGTGCCCGTGCGCTCGTAGCCCGGGAGCTCGCGGATCACCGCCGGGTCCTGCATCGCTAGCACATCCGCGTCCAGCAGGAGCACTTGTGTGATGTTCGTGTGATGCAGAGCAAGGGGCTTGATCCAGTAGCTCGAGAACGTCTTGGCGATCTTGAGCGACAGCACCTTCCTCTCGACCATCTCGGTGCACACGTCGACGAGCTGTACGGGACTCTCGGGCGTGCTCACCATCTGCAGCAGCGCGCGGGATCTCTCCGAGAGTTCGTTCGGGAAGCAGTGGTACACCTGCACGAGCTCCTTGTTGCCGAGACAGCGCAGCTCCTTGATGAGCGAGACGCCCATGGCGATGATGCCGTCGTGGAGACACATGACGATGCCCTTGTCGTACAGACTCGCGGTCGGCCCTTCTGTTGACTGCGGGACGGCGATGTCGGGGCCTAGCGCGCTGGGCCGAACGCGAGCCGCAAGCTGCGCCACGGGGAGCACTTCCTCCGGCGCCGCGTGCACCGCGAGTCGGACGAGGTCGCTCGTGTGGTCACCCGCCACCATGACCGCCGGTATCTTGTGCAGCGCCGAGCGGTCGGACGTGAGGTGGTGGTTGATGAGTGCGAAGCTCACGAGCGCGTAGCCGAGCACGAGCAGCGCCACGCTCATGGCCGTGCGGTACACGCGGTTGCGGCGCCACCATGACGCAGAGTTAGCGAACGTGGCGCCCGACCTCTCGCCGCCGCCGTCGCCACCCTCGAGCTTCGACTCCATCGCTCGCTCGCTTGCTTGGAAGCAGGAGAGGCTTTGAGTACTGATGGTAAGAGGAAGAGAAGCCCTCGCAACGAGGGGACGCGAGCGATGGCGACTATTCGGATCGCGAAACGGTGCGAAGAACTGGTGACGCATCGCGCGTAGCCATGTATTAGAATAGCAGAGCATTTTGTACGTTAATCGGTCATTGTGTTTTGAATTTAATCAGTGTATTGAGCTGCTTAGGTTTCGCACACGTCGCACGGAACATCTTGATTTGATTCGGGAAATGGCAACTTGAGCAGTGAGCAAACAGTGAGCAGCAGCGATGCACTCGAAGTGAGCAGCAATGTTATCGCTTTCGAGAACAACGGCGCCAACCAAGCCGCTCAGGACTCTTTCGATGCACAACGGAGGCGGGTGACCAGCAGCCAAGCGTTTTGCCCACCGCCCTCTTGTCTTGCTACTCGTAATCCCTCGCCAAAGGCTCTCCTGACGAATGCATTCACTCACACCACGTACGAGCCCACACAACGCTGACGTATACCATCTCGCAGTAGCAGGATGGAGCTGCGTTCCATCGCGCCACATCAACTCGAAGACTGCTGGGCAGCTACCACCGAAGTGGCGCGACGCCGCAGCGAAGTAAAGTGCCGTCACCGAACCACGTCATTCTACCGGGGTCTGCTTGGTGCACTTGACCCCGCGTGTGATATGCGCCACCGAGACTCGCGAGAACATCTCCCCCGTCTCGAGCTTACGAGACGAACGGTATCCAGTCATGAAGGACACCGCGATGCCGAACACGACTACCGTCGCACACGCCCGAGCTGTCTTCACCTCTGTGAATTCCTGTCCGAGCGGCACGTTGGACTTTGTTAGGTGCTTGTGTAGTGCTGTTTGAAGTCGCAGCGCAAAGGATCGATTGAGAGCAGCACGACGTGTGCGACTGAGATAATTTGCACAGCCGAACCGGATGCACCGTGGACACACTGCAGAACCGCGTTCTGTGCGACGCCTATCTCTGCAATAACACGTAACACGGACAGAAGTGTCGACGGCGCTCTCAACGAGCGAAGCAGGCGTCGCGAGGATGCCGAAAGAGTTTGTGTCGCACTTGAAGGTGTTGTGTGTTGCGCGAGGTCTTCGTGAAGGCTCTGCACAGGGACATGAACCGCGAATTAGCGCAATCTGCGGCAGTTAATGTAAAACGCCTGGATTTAGCCCTAAATCGTTCCCCAACATCGGACACTGTGCAAAGCGAATCATCGATGTGCTGGCAGTGCTGCTCAATCACTCGACCTCGTCCTGAGCGATGCCCTCGCGCTCACGCTCCTCACTCGCTCACCCGCCGTTCGCCGCACATATCCAAACTCTCCGGCGAGGTCAGCAGCAATGGGCGTTGCCGACACAAACACACGTGCAGGCGCACCAGTCCTCGAGACCACAGGAGCCGCATCGACCAGCGGTGTGCCCAGCTGCCCTGGTCGTCGTCGACGGAGCCTGGACGAGATTGTTCTCGGTGGGCCAGTCTCAGAGTCTCCAGTGACTCGTTTGCACAAGTCCAACAGCAACAGCAGCAGCAGCGACAGCGACGACACGAGCAGCGAAGAGACACACCTCGACATCGACAGCAATCAGGATCACAGCGCGCACGACACCGACAGAACACGGCAGCGCGGTTCGAGCGCAAGATTGATCTATGTGCTCGTGTGCGCGCTGGTACTGGCGGCAATCGGGATGCTCCGAGTCGGCGCGATCATCAGCGCGATGGACTACACAATACCATCCGCGGCGCAGCGGTTCGCGCGTACAGGCGCCGGCATCGACCTGACGCAGTCAGCACCGCCATCGAGCGGTCTCGTCGTCGCAACAGGAGCAGTCAGTGTGATCACAAGCACCCCCGCGCCGTCTCCACAACCCGTCCCAGCGCCGACATCGTCAACAGAGCAGAACACCACAGCCTCCGACCAGGCGAACGCTTGGCCATCCTCGCTGCCACAGCCGACGCCTGCGGCGTTCGACAGCTCCGTGCCGCGCGACAAGGGCATCATCCTGTGCCTGAACGACGCCATCGTCCCGATGGGCTTGTCGCTCATCAAGGAGCTGCGCTGCCTCGGCAACAACGAGCTTGTGCAGGTGTATCACTGCTTCCCGGACGAGCTCTCAGTGCAGTCGCGCGAGTTGCTGCTTCGCAATGACAACCGTGTCGAGATCATCGATGTGTGTACGGCACTCGTGGATCGCGGGCTGCTCACGCCGAAGCTCGCGCTCGATTTCAAGAGCTGGTGGGTCAAGCCGCTCGCGATGGTGCACACGAGCCTGCGGGAGCCTATCCTGATGGACGCGGACGCGATTCTCATGAGCGACCCGGCGGCGCTGCGCAACAAGCCCGGATACGCGCGCACGGGCACGACGTTCTTCTACGACCGCGTCATGGGCTGCAAGCTGTACTTCAACCGCGAGGTCGGCGGGCAGCAGTACCTCAAGAAGCTCGTCTCGACGTTCCCGTACAGCGAGTTCGGACTCACCGGACCGGCGCCGTCCGCGCAGTACCTCGCGAGCTTCGCGTACGCGGAGAAGACGTGTCACGAACAGGACTCGTCCATGGTTCTGATCAACAAGGACCGCGCGCGCGAGGGCAAAGCGCTCGGTGTGCTCTGGTGGCTCATCACAGAGGAGCGCGTGCGTGAGGAGTTCTCGTGGGGAGACAAGGAGAGCTTCTGGCTCGCGTTCGAGCTCGCGCACCAGGAGTACTTCTTCTCGCCGTGGGGGGCCGCCGTGGTCTCGTCGACTCCGAACGATGATGTCAAGGACCACCCGGACACGCTCTGCGGCAGCCTCGCACAGTACTCGCCCGACGAGAGTGCGACTGCGGAGCTGCTTTACGTGAACGGCAAGGCGATGCTCGTGGCGTTCCCGGAGGGCATCGAGACGATGCGGCGCGCCGGCGCGAACAACTTGTACAACGAGAACCCGACACACGTGGTGCCACGCCAGCCGCGCGCGGAGATCAAGGAGACGCTGCGCACGTTCCAGTCCGAGTGCCTCGTCGGGCTCGGGTCGGCACTGCTGCCGCCGACGTTCCCAGCGCGGCTGCTGCGGCGACGCATGTTCTTCCAGGCGGTGGTCACGGGTGTCGAGGCGGCGCTGCACCAGTGCCAACCGTTCTGATCGAGTCACCCAGGAGCAAGCCGAGATGAACTGTAACATGCAAGACAATCGCCACACACAACACACGCATACCTCTTGCCTGGTTCATGCTTACGAGTTGCTGTTTGGAATCGGGTTCCACGTGCATCGCTGCGTCGTTGACGCGCATGGTCATTCTTCTCCCGTGGATGCTCCTCGCACAGCTTGAGTAGCGAACAGCTTCTGTTCTTCCAGGTCTGCATGTGGCATCCAGCACTGCTTCAGCACTTGCAGGAACGCAGATCTTGTGAATACCACTGCTTCACTGATGTCGCCCTCAACACTGAACGACCGAGGCCGTCAGCCGCTGAGGGTCAGTCCACCGCTTCGCTGCGCCTCCGAATCCATGCAGCGTGGACATCGGTTTGCCAACAAGAGGTCGCTACCGCATCGCTCGCATCGACTCGCCTGCACTCAGCTGCGTCATCAACGGTGAACTTTTCGCTCTCTTTTTTGAAAGTATATCTTTATGAAGAGTCGCATCGAAACGGTGCGTCCCTCCAGCACTCCGCCTCCCTCGTTTTTATCATCACCACATTTGCAACAAGCACACTAAAGCAGCAGCAGCGTCACAACACCACCCGCCGCCGCGACAACAGCAGCTCCCCACCCCCTTCTTCTCTCTTCCAACACCTCCCTGCGCGCTCGATGAAGACGTGCAGCAAAGCGGCGATTGCGTGCGCCGCCCTCGCGCTGCTCGCGGCCGTCGCGCGCGCGGACCTGACGGTCGGCGAGTCCGTCTGCCTCGCCGCGTGCCAGGCGGACGTGATGACGCATCAAGTGGACGAGTGCACCAAGTGGCGCGACCGCCTGCCTCGTCCGGACCTCTTCTCGCTCTGCCAGGACGGCTTCGACCTCGGTGCGTACTCGTGCAGCGCTCGTGTTCTCCTGACCACCAACTCACACTCGCCGTCGACCAGGCGTGAGCGCCGGATGCGCGGGCTACTGCGCCGCGGAGGTGGTCGAGAGCAAACTCGCATCGCTGCGCCTCGACGCGTGTACGTTCCTGCGCGGCACGCCGCCGATGGACCGCATGCGCGCGTGCCAGAGCGGCTTCACGTCCGCGGTCCGGCGCGCGAAGGAGACGTCCGGTGCCGCTCGCCGAGCGGCGGAGCTGGCGGACGCTGCAGCCTACAGCAGGATGGAGGCAACTCGCAGCACGGAGGAGCGCGCGCCGCCGGCGCAGGAAGGCGTCGCTGCGCCGGAGAGCCAGCCACACGCTCCGAAGAAGATCTCGGTCAAGAAGGCGCCGGAAGCTCGGGTGCGCGCGAGCGGCGTGCAGAGTGAGTCTGGGGACGTGTATGTCTAACCCCCGCTGGTGCGTCGTGTGGTGTTGTGTTGGAAGTAGAACATCTTGGAGCTCGCGCGCGAAGAAGCACAAGCGGCGTTCTTCGACCAGCGCGCGTCCGACATCTGAGGCGGCTCGGCTCACGCAGGACACGCCGGTGGAGATGGAAAGAGAGGTGGGCAGACGGCCACGCGAGGCGGGCGGAGAGGAGAGACGTCTCGATGCATCTTTGAATCGCAGTGCTTGTAGCAAGTCGAGAGTGTCGCGGTGTTGTGGTACTAGCCCTGAAAGATCGCCGCTACCTTCGAAGAGAATATCGCCAACGTGTCGTACAGTGAACACCTCCATCTCTGTCTCTGTCTCTCTCGATCGAGATGGAGATCGAGAGCTTGAGGTGGAGGACGTGCATGGAGTTCGTCGGTGGTGTTGCCAGGTCGACGCCTTCAGCTCGCAAAGGTGTTCCTTCGAGGAAGCGAGCCTCTCAATCCTCTCGTCAGGCGTGAGGTAGGCCACACAACAAATGAGCCCCCCCCTCAACCTCCTTTTGGGCAGCAGATCCCGCTCGCCGCAGGCTCCTGCAAGCTCGCCGCCGCCACCCACAAGCTCCCCGCAGCTCATGTCGGCAGCCTTCCTTGCTTGTGTGGCTGGCCCGCCTTTGCCCGTTGTCGAAT
>JAASGM010000745.1:0-13751 GCA_023334215.1 Globisporangium cystogenes | reverse complement strand
CCCCCCCCCCCCCCCCCCCCCCCCCCCCCCCCCCCCCCCCCCCCCCCCCCCCCCCCCCCCCCCCCCCCCCCCCCCCCCCCCCCCCCCCCCACACGCGCGGCGCGCTCTGCTCGATCGGAACTGACGCAGTGCTGACACGAAGCAAGCGCGCGTCGTACTTAGTCGGGTCGACCGGATCTGGTCCTGGACTGTTTCATACTAAACACAAGTGACACTGTCGAATCGAGGCGCTTCGCTGGTCAGCGCCATTCACTGTTCAAGAGTGTGCACGAAAGGAGGCGATGGCTGCCGCGACAACCGCCGCCGTGACGGAGCCGCTGCCGGCAACGCCGACGACTGCGACGAGTGCGACCACAAGCGACGCGCTGGCGCAGCCGCAGGCGCCTGCGAAGCGTAGCAAAGCCGCGCTCTCCCGCGAGAAGCTCGAGGCGTTCAAGCGGCGCGCCGATAAGCGCGGCGTCGTACGTGGCCGTCGCTCATGGTCGCTGTCTCATGCTCTCTCTTACTCACTCGCTCGTGCTCTCGCTCTCACCCCCGCCGCCGCCACCAGCTGTACCTGAGCCGCGTGCCGCCGTTCATGAAGCCCGAGAAGGTGAAGCACCTGCTCGGGCAGTACGGCGACATCCAGCGCATCTACCTCGTGCCGGAGGACAAGACGAGCCACAAGAAGCGCGTGGCGGCCGGCGGCAACCGCAAGCCGAGTTACACGGAAGGGTGGATCGAGTTCGAGGACAAGAAGGTGGCCAAGCAGGTGGCCGCGGCGCTCAACACGCGCCAGATCGGCGGCCGCAAGCGCGACTACTACCACGACGACATCTGGAACCTCAAGTACCTCAAGGGCTTCAAGTGGGACCACCTCACCGAGAAGATCGGTGCGTGCGTCATGAGAGCGCGAGTCAGAGTGTGTGTGTGTGTGTGTGTGTGTATGTGTGCGTGGTGGGTGCTGACGAGCGGACGCCGGCGACGCAGCGTACGAGAACCGCATCCGCGACCAGAAGCTGCGGCTCGAGATCGCGCAGGCCAAGAAGGAGAACGAGGCGTATCTCGACAAGGTCGAGCAGGCCAAGAAGTTCGACAAGATGGAGGAGCGCAAGCACGGCGGCAGCGCCAAGAGCAGTAGCAGCCGCCGCGACGAGCAGCACCAGCAGATCCGCCGCTCGTTCGCGCAGAAGGCGCCGACGAGCAGCAAGCAGCAGAGCTCCCTCGGCACTGCCGGCGACCAGCTGCTCGAGAAGGTCTTCGCGGCCAGCAAGAAGCGGAAGGTCGGCGCTGCGCAATAGATATACGGCCACGTGGGTCTTCTCGGTCGTTGGATTCGGATGGCGCGACGCGGACGCTCGTCTCTGTCTTAGACGCTGCTATCGTCACTCTCTCTCGCGCGCGTCCACCCGTCCTACATGCACACTCCCGCGCCGCTCAGAGCTCGTCCTTGGCGACGGCGTCGAGCGGGACGGTCACCAGCTGGTTCTTGCCGTGGACGGCCAGGCCCGAGAACTCGAGCAGCACGCGGCCGTCGTGCTTGACGGTCCACTTGTGGCCCTCGAACGTCGTGAAGAGCGCCTTGCCGTACGGCTCGATGGTCGACATGAGCGTGCTGGACCAGTAGAGCTCGACCTTGCGGTCGGTCGGGTTCTGGAACGTCACGGAGAACTCGGCGCTCGTGTCGTCGAGCCCGAAGCGGCGCTTGTTCCAGACCCAGAGGTTGGCGCCCCACTTGGTGCCGTCGAGCACGGGGCACCCGCCGTGCAGCGACATGGGGTCGAGCTCGCCGTTCGGCTTCTGGCTGTAGAAGAGGATCGCGTGGCCCTTGCGCGGGTACGACGCGAGCTTCGTGGCGCACTTGTCGACCATGTCGATCTCCCACGAGCCCTTCTCGAAGAGCGCCATGCCGAGCTCCTTGTTCTCCTTGGCGGTCGGCGGGTGGTCGTACTCGCTCGGCAGCCCCTCGGGCATCGACGCCAGCGGGAAGACCGTCTGCCCCCCGCGCGTGACGTTCGAGAGGTACAGGAAGACGGTCGCGAACCGGTTCGAGCCGCCGTGCGACGGGTCCCAGTTCCAGTCCGCCGTCGTGTGCTTGTCGAAGTAGTCTGTGTGCGCGATGTACGCCTGCTTCTGCTTGTAGCGCAGCAGCTGGAGCCCGTCGCACATGTCCTCGTCGTAGGCGCCGATCCCGAGCACGTCGAAGACGCGCCGGCGGATCGCCACGGCGGTCTCCGAGACCTGGTCGAACGCGTTCTCGCTCGTGCGGTGCTTGCTCACGACCTTCTGGCCATTCTCGTGGCCCACGTGCGATTGCTGCAGGCGGTTGTGCTCGTCGTCGATCTCCGTGATGCGCGTGATGAGCTTGTCGGCCTCGGCGGCTGAGAAGAAGTGGTGCAGGTGGAACGTGCGCGGCGACTCGGTGAGCGACTCGAGCACCACGGGCGTCTGCGTCGGGCTGTCGGCCGGCCGCAGCACCACGCGGTGCCCAAGCTTCACGAACGGGAACACGAACAGCAGTCCGGGCGCCACGACGTACAGCCGGTCGCCCTGCTGGATGTCCTGGTACGACGCGATGAGCCGCCCGCTGCCGTTGAAGAGCCGGTCGGCGACCGCCGACGACGGCGCCGACGCCGCCGACGCGCCTGCTGCGTGCTCCTCCTGCACCGTCTCCACGTCCACGAACTGCGAAAAGTACTCGGCGAGCTCGCGGCCGCTCTTGCCCTGCAGCAGGTCGGCGCCCACCTGGAGCTGCACGCCGCCGGTCGAGTAGCCGTTCTTGAAGAGCGTGACGTCCTTGAGCGGCGCCGCCGCCTCGCCGCCCAGCGACCGGTGCGCGTACGTGAGTTGCAGCGTCTCGCTCACGGGCGTCCAGAGCGCGTACGCGAGCGCCAGCAGCGCGCAGAGCGCCACGAAGCTGCCGCCCTTGGCCATCGCCGATCTTCGCCTCGCGCGCGTGCTTGCAGAAATGCGCCTGCTTATTCTGGCGCGCTGAGATCGTCAGAGAGTTGCGGGAAATTGCGAGAATAGCCACGAGAGCCAGTTGAAGGGAGCTTAGTGAAACCGAGTCAAGGTTTCAAGTATCGTGGTGTGTACTTGATGTGGTGCTGATACTGCTTTTTGTCACTATCGCAGTTACATTCGTATTCTCAGTTTGGTTTTTTTTTTCACTATCGAGTGTCGCTGTTGCACGAGCAGCGCTACCTCTTCCCGCTCGTGCTCTGGCTTCCAGCGCGCGCCGCCGCCTGCGACTTTGCCGGAGACGCCGCCGGCTTCGCCGACTTCTTCGTCTTCTTCACTGCGCCGCCCTCCCCTTTGCCCTTTCCCTTGCGCCGACGCGGCTTCTTCGGCAGCGCCAGCCGCAGCCGCCGCCGCACGAGAAACCCGCGCACGACCGCCTGCAGGCGCTGCACGAAGCGGAAGACGCTGACCTCGCGCTGGCGCCGCCGCCGCTCCGCCTCCTCGCGCGCGCGCAGCTCGTCCAGCTGGTGCGCGCGGTCCGCGTCCACGCGCGCAAAGTGCGTCACGAGCGCCGCGGTCGCCAGCTCCACGCGCCGCAGCTCGCGCTGCTCGTCGCCCAGCGCCGCGTCGAGCGCCAGCATCTCGCGGTCGTAGCGCGCCAGCAGCTCCTGCAGGTCGGCGCCCACGCGCTGCTTGCGCTTGCGCTCGTCCGCCTCGAGCTGCCGGTGCTCGTCCGCCGCGCGCGTCTCCGAGCGCGTCGCCGCCAGCGCCGACTCGCTCGCGACCGACTGCTGGCCCTCGAACGCCGAGAGCGCGCCGTGCAGCTCCTGCTCGCGGCTGCGTGCGGTGCCCGCGAGCGCCTCGCCCGCCGCCTGCGTCGTCTCCTTGAGCTGCGCCTGCAGTGCGGCGATGCTCGCGCAGAAGCGCGCGTTCGTCGCCACACGCGCCTCGCGCTCCTGCGCCAGCTCGAACGCCAGCTGCTGGCGGTCGTCCTCCACCTCACGCAGCCGCAGCGTGCTCTCGCGCAGCCCCGCGGCCGCGTGCTCGTCCTGCTCGGTGCTCGTGCTGAACACGAGCGCGAGGTCCGCCGCCAGGTGCGTCCACGCCAGCGCGAACCGCGCGAAGTCCGCCGACGCGCGCGCCTGCAGCAGCGCGTCCTTCGCCGCGCGGTCGTGCTGCTCGCCGCACGCACCAGGCGCCTTCGTCACGCTGCCTGCTGCTACCGCTGACAGGACGACGAAGAAGGCGCCACGCACCGTCACGCGGCGCACCACCTGGTGCAGACTCCTGGCGAACGCGCTCGCGAACTCGTCGCCCGCCCACTCGCTGCCCTCGTCCACCTCCGGCCGCTCTGTCGCCTCCGCTGCCTGCGCGCCGCCGAATCCCAGCGCACGCGCCTCGACGTCCAAGTGCCGCTCCAGCGCACTCGCGACGAGCGGCGACAGCGAGCGCATGGTCGCCAGCACCGAGCGGTCGCGACGCTCGGGCGTCGACGCGGAGGCGTCGGGCAGCGCGGCCACGAGGCAGAGGCCCGCGACCATCTCGCGCAGCACCGCGAGCACGTGGCCGCTCTCGAGGTCCATCACCTTGTTCATCGTCTGCTTGCTGCACTTGCGCGAGTGCTGCACTATGTTCGGCACCTCGGCACGCGACTACCCGCCTGCCTTCCTCTTGGCGACGTCGTCGTCGCTGCTCTCGAAGCTCCTGCTCCTGCTGCTGCTGACGTCGCTGCTCTCGAAGCTGCTGCGCCGATCGTCGCCGTCGCCATCATCGTCGCCTTCCTCGTCCGGGATCCCGAGCGCGATCTCCTCGTGCACCTGCCGGATGAGACGCTCCACCGAGCTCATGCGGTCCACTGACGCCGAGCCGAGTCGACCGCCGGACGCAAGCGCTGGCGACGCGCTCTCGACCCCTCGCAGGCGCTGGAAGCGCTGCTCCAGGCTGTCCACCGAGACGGCGTCCGGCTTCTCGCCTCGGAGCGCCTGCAGCCGGAGACGCAGGTCAGCTGACGCCGGCTTGTGCTCTCGCTGCGCGCGCGCCACTTCCTGCTGCGCCGCGAAGCTCTTCAGGCGCTCGAGGCGCTCGTCCAGGTCGCGTGCTGTTGGCGCCGGAGTGCTGCTGGTCGCGGTACCGCTATCTCCAGAGGCAGACGAAGCTCCAGAGACGCTGCTGCCGACAGGAAATGGAGGATCAGGCGGCGCAGGTGGCGACGGGAACGACATCGAGGGAGCAGCTGGGACGGCGGGGGCGTGACGCTGCGCCGCCAGCGCGCTCTCCAACGAACGGATGACTGCTTGAATCTCCTGCCGCCGCTCGCGGAACAGCTGCTGCGTGCGCTCGTCCGGAACCAGCAGCGTCGCGCGCTCGAAGCCGCGGTCCGCGGCGTTGTAGTCGGCGAGCGCGTCGAGGAGGCTGCTTTCGGAGCGACTGCCGTCGAGCGCCGCTTGGGCGTCTGCGAGCGCTTGGAAGGCCTCGTCGATGAGCAAGTTGGCGTTCGCTGGCTGCTGCTGTGCGGGCGAAGGTGAAGGCGAGAGTGGCGAAGGCAGTGGCGCCGGCGGCGTGAACGAAGGCGGCGCCTCCCACCAGTCTCCCGGCGCCTCCGCGACCGGCAGCGCGAGCGACACGCCGCCGTGGCGCGTCTGCGCGACGAATGCCAGCAGCAGCGCGCGGTCGGCCTCCGAGTCCACGTAGAGCTCCAGGCGCGCGGTCTTGGCGGCGGTCTGGTAGCGCCACGCGGTGCGTGCGTCGGCAATCGAGCGCACGTCCAGCACCACCTCTGCATTCCCATCGCACCGAGTGTCAAGAGCACTGCCATGTAGGGCGATGCGCTTTCCTGAAAACAGCTCAACGCACTCAGCACGCCGGCAGCTGCGGCGTCCGCGTCCGCGTCGGAGCTCGCAGCGCCGCCCAGCGCCACGAAGTCGGCGCCGTTGAGGCGCATCACGACCTGCGGGCGCTCGGAGAACTCGAGCAGCTCACACGAGAGCTCAAGGGGCACGTGCTCCCACTTGGCGCGCGCGAAAAGCCGCCCGCGCTCCCGCAGCACGCGCGCATCGAGCGCCAGCGCCGTCGGCGTCGTCGCCATCATCCGCCGATGATCGATGCTAGTCAATCGAAGTTCGCATAGAAAATGCATCGGATCAGCCACGACTGGACTCTGGTATACACACATCAAGAGCAACTGTCGAGCATACTGGAGGCGAGTCAAGCGGACCGTCTCGTCGTCGAATTGAGCAGCTCAAGAAGGCGGACCAACAACGTGGCAAGCGCCAGTGCCGCTCTCTCCCCGCGCCGCCACCGCCGCCGCCGTCGCTCCGTAGCAGCAGACGCAGCCGCCACACAACTCAGTCCCTCGGCGCATGGGCGGCGACGACGCGCGCTTCGACATGCAGGATTACCTCATCAACTGGAACGCCGGGCCCTTCGGGCTCGTGCTCCGCCCGGACCTGGGCTCCGACATGCCGCCGTGCGTGGCGGCGCTGCTCCCGGAGCAGTCGGTCGCCAAGCTCTCGGGCGTGCGCGCGGGCGACATGCTCATCAGCGTCAACGGCAAGAAAACCACCAAGCTCGGCTACGAGAAAGTCGTCAAGATGCTCTACAAGGAGAATCTGCCGCTCATCCTGCACTTCCGCTCGCCCAAGGCGCAGGCACCGCCGCAGCTTCCTCCGCCGCACTTCCACCAGCAGCAGCACCAGCAGCATCACCAACATCAGCCGCCGCTGCTCCTCGGTCCCGGCAGCGCGCGCAGCGACAGCGTCCACGGGACGATGCTGGACGAGCCGCGCCAACGCTCCGTGTCCTCGCAGCAGTCGTCGATGGCGCTCGCCGCGTACTCGGCGCCGGCCGCGCACCAGTACTACCAGCAGCAGCAGCAGCAACAACAACAACAGCACCAGCAGCAGATGATGCTGCAGATGCAGCTCCAGCGGCGGCCGACGGCGGACTACGACACGCGCTCCGTCGTGAGCTCGAGTTCGAGCCGTGCGCTGCCGCGCGTCGACCCCAAGTCCGAGCGCCGGCAGTTCACGGCGGTGTGGGAGCACGGTGGCCTCGGCATCAGCTTTCGCGCCTACAGCGCGCGCGTGAACGTGCCGTGCGTGGACTTCATCGGCAAGCGCGGGCTGGGCCGCAACATGGACCGTGTCTGCCTCAACGACGTGCTCATCGCGATCAACGGCGAGAAGACCAAGACGCTGGGCGTCGAGCGCGTGCTGCGCTGGCTGCTGGTCATCGAGAAGCCTGTGGTGCTGCGCTTCCACAGCTCCTCGAACCGCGTGCAGCAGGGCCCGTCGAGCTCCATCGACGGGTATCAGCCGGAGCGCGAGCCGCTCAGCTTGGTGTCGCCGCCGCCGCCGCCGCTCCGCGTCCTGTACGAGGCTCCACCGCCGCAGCAGCAGCAAGCGGACGCGCGTCGGCAGACGAACCACTCGGTCGCCACGTACGCTGCTCAGCAGCAACATCAGCAGCAGCCGCAGGAGCGCCAGCCGTACGAGAACGGACTCCACGCTGCGCCGGGACTGCACGACTTGGACCTGCTCGGGAACGCGAAGCCCGAGTTGCGGCGGCACCAGTCGAACAGCACCGAGTACTCCCGGGCGGACCGCCCGCGCGGCTTCTCGAACGGGTCGCTTCTGCACGGCGCGATCCCGCAGCCGCCGCCGATGCAGCGTGAGGAGCACCAGTCGGAGCCCGCGATCAACCGAGTGCTCTACGAGCCGCAGGAGCAGCCCCGCGAGCCGGAGCTCGAGCGTCCGCGCCAGCGCCGGTACTCGAATGCCCAGAACGCGATCCCGAGCCGCGAGCAGCAGGATCGCTACACGCGCGCGACGACGACGCCGTCGAGCGGCTACCAGCCGTCCCCGCAGCTCCGCAGCGACCTCAGCGCCGCGAAGAGCGACGAGATGTCGCTGGACGACGCGATCCGCGTGGTCGTGCGCGCGAGCGGGAAGCCCGTCGGCGAGTGCACGTTCGCCGGCGGCCCGATCCTGGCGATCCGCGAGGGCTCCGTGCAGGCGAAGCTCCTGGTCACGTTCGCGAAGGCGTGTCTCGCGAAGGAGACCGCGGAACAGGCGGCCGCTGGGCGGGAGGCCCCGCCGAGCGCGCGCTCGAACGCGTCGGCACCAACGGCGTCGGACGTGCTGGCGGGCGACTTCACGCGGGACCACGCGCCGCAGCGGTTCCCGGCCAGCAACGCGCTCGGGCGCCACAACTCGCACCAGTTCCTCTCGCACGGCGCGGCGCAGGGCCATGAGGAGCGCACTCGGTCGCAGAGCTCGGACGCCGTCGCGATGCCCCTGCTGCCGCCGTCGCGAGCGCCGAACCAGCACCTGCAGGCGCAAGTGATTGCGGTCGTGCCGCCGCCCCCGTCAGTCGCCGCCAGTGTCGACGCGGCTCCTGCTGCTGCTGCTGCCGCCGTGCAGCCGCGCGAGCAGGCGGCGGACGTGCAGCTGCCGTCCGAGGACTTCATCTCGCTCAAGGACTACCTCGTGCAGGACGAGGGCTACGCCGCCGACCGCGAGACCTCGTCGAGCTTCAACAGCGCGTCGACGCACGTGCCGTCGCTGCACAGCGAGGACGACCTCTTGGCCGCTGGCAACCACTTGGTCGCGCACCCGGTCGCCCCGACGCCGTCCTCGTCGTCCAAGCAGGGCGGCGGCGGCGCCGAGAGCTCTGAGCCCAGCGCGGCGAGCACCGGGCAGCGCGTCCGCGACGCATCGGAGCGCCAGTCGCTCAACATGGCGGACCTCGGCGAGCTGGCGGAGGTCGCGCCTGCGGAGAGCAAGGCGGCGTCGGACATGATCGCGCTGGGCGACGCGACGCAGTTCGTCTCGAGCACGGACGGTGTGCCGGAGGCGGAGCAGCGCTGCGGACGGCAGTCGGCGTCGCTCGACCCCGTGCAGCGCGAGGTCGACGATATGACGCACATCGAGCGCAGCTCGCTGCTGCACCCGCTGATCGCCGAGATGTACGGCTTCCTGCCGGACCTGCACAACCTCGTGAAGGACAAGCCCGTGGACTCGCTGCTGATGAAGAAGGGCATGGTGGACGAGATCCAGGACATCCTCCAGAGCCTGCAGATGGAGGAGCAGTTCGAGCGCCACTCGCACGTCGGGGTCGGCAGCATGCCGCCACCGCTGCACCCGACCGACCTCGCGACCGACTCGACGCTGCACCCGAGCGGCAAGCAGCGGTGCTACCAGTGCGGCAAGACGGGCGAGCTGGCCGACCTGGCGCTCGAGGGCGGGCGGCGCGAGCTCTACTGCCAGGACTGCTGGGAGGTGTTCTTCTACAGCGAGGAGCAGCTGCAGGAGGGGGAGGAGGAGGACGGCGGCTCGGAGACGCCGCGGGACAGCGCGGACGACGCCTACAAGTACAGTTTCCACGACAGCTCGGCGAGCCGCTCGGACATGATGCTCGGGCCCTGGCGTTACCTCAGCGGCGGCGGTGGCGGCGGCGACAGCTCGTCGTCGATCCGCGACTCGACCACGACGATCGGCTCGAGCGTCACGGACCGCGCGGACGAAGTGTGGCTCTGAGTGTGGCTCGTGTGGGGAAATGCGAGCGGTGGTCTTTGATGTCTCCGTCGGGCAAGGTGATAGTGGTGGTGGTGTACTCGACGCCATAAATTACACAGTGCGGCTCTCACATGCTAGCTGCTCCAGGGCCTCCGCCGCCTGGTTCTCGATAAGTTACTGTAGTTAGCCCCAGAGGCTCAGCGGGTTGGCGGCGCTGTCGGTGCTGAAGAGTTCGCTCGCGCCGCCGAGAGCCGCCGCCCCCGGGAACGAGGCCGCTGCCGCGCTGGCGAACCCCTCGACGTCGCCGAGCGAGCTGGTGCTCCACATCGTCGGCAGGAAGTTCATCGGCTCGAAGTCCTGGAAAATCTCCGACAGGCTCGAGATCTTGAGCTGCTCCCAACTCGCAGCGTCGCTGTTCGCGTCGCCGTCGCCGCCGTCTGCGTGCTCCATCAGCGTGTCGACGGTCACCGAGTCGAGGAACGCGACGCTGGCGCCGACGATCGCGTTCTCCTCGCCCGAGCGCGGAGACTCGGACGCCGCCAGACACGCGGCGGGCGGCTGCGGCGTCGACGGGATCACGAGCGTCCTTCGCTTCGTCTGGCTCCGCGTCTTGGCGTTCGAGTGGGGCGGGAGCGCTGGATCCAGCGGCGGCTCCGTCGCCGCTGTCGAGGAGGCGCGCGCCGCCGCCTTGCGGTGCTTGGCGCGGTTGCGCAGCCCGCGCACGCGGCGCTCGTGCTTCTGTCGGTACTTTTGCGCGTGCGTCATGGTCTGGCGCGAGTTCTTGGTGCCGACGAAATCCGCGATGGTCTTCCACGGCCCCGACGGGTACGTCTTGAGTGCCTCGAGGAAGCGCGCGTGCTCGTCCTCCGTCCAGGCTTTGCCCTTGTTCTCGAGCGCGATGGCGGCCGCGAGCGCGCGCTCGCTCTTTGACTTCTTTGGCCCCGCGCGGGCGGCACCGGCGCTGCCGCGCTTCTTGCTCGCCGCTGGTTGCTGCTGCAGCTGCTGCAGCTGCGCGGCGACGACTGCGAGCGGCGGCAGCACGCCGGCGGGGGCTGCGGAGTACAGTTCCTTTTGCACGCGCTTGGAGATCGTCATCTCGGTCGGAGGCTGGCGGATTGGCTGGAGGTGGATGGCGGGAGACGGGAGACGGCGGAAGGCGGAAAGCAGGCGACGTGAGCGCGGCGCGAGCGATTCGCAAGTGAGGCGGCGAGAGCACGGTGAACGGCGGGGTTTGTCTTGTTTTGCATGTCCTGTGCTAAATGCTTATTGCATGTTGCAAAACTAGGGCAAACACACTGAAGCATTTTTGCAGCATATATTTTTTTTTCCAAAAGGGTCGTGACATTTCGAACACAAGGACCATATCAAAAATTCCCGTGTGTGACATTTCGAACACAACGACCAGCAGGGAGATCCGAGCGTAAATGCAAGAAATCGCGGCTCATGACATTTCAAACACAAGGACCACTCGTTCTTGACATTTCGAATACAAAGACCGTTCAGTTCTATTTTGCCTAAAATGGTTCAATTAGTGAATCGGTTTGGACAGGGTCAGTAAAAAAAACTGCAACATGTAGACCATCACTCACCCTCTCAAATGACTTGCGTACCCCCTCCACGAGCCAATCAGCGGGCGCCAAGCACCTTCCGATGGGTACATCGTCTTTTGGCAATAAAAATGCCAAAGTAAGGTGCATTGGTGTGTCTACTCTGACATTACCGTACTTTAGTTACGTGTTTATCTTCAACAAATGTCATAATATGCTACTTTTTCTTTGACAATACCATAATAGCTTGTGCTCCTGTTGCTCCTGTTGCTGCTGCATCAGCTGCTGCTGCAACTTGTTGCTGCTGCTCCTTGCTGCTCCTGGACAGTTTCCTGGGAGGCAAGCTACCTGACTGTTCCACATGCAGTACATGCACAGCCACGCAATATGCGCTGGCAATGCAAGCGTGGGTGGACGATGGCGAGAACAGTGCCCGAGACAGAATCCCCGGTGACTCATTTCATTGTAGTGGGGCGAGGCAACGAGCTGTGAGAAGACACAGCTCGTTCTCGCCGCGAGTGCTGTCTTGCTGCAGTTTACAAGTATGCGCTGCCGCGAGGCTCCTCGTCGTCATCGCGTCCTGGTGCGTGCAAAGAACACTCGAACACCGAAACACCGATCTCTTGCTTGGCGCTCGATAAACTCTCGGAGGAGCCCGCACCACACCGTGCCTTGTCCTGGTCGAACGATGTGCCTAAGACTCGCAAGCGGACAGCGAGGGCTCGAAGCTTGTTTCGTGCTCTACGAACACCAGAAGTGCGAGGCCAACGGTCTCTCTCTCTCTCCTGTTTTGCTCCTCGATCTCGAGATGACGAGGACCAGCAAGTGAGTCAGCGCGCGGAGCAGTCAACCACGACGCCATCCCACGCCATCATTGCTTCTCGTTCTCGTTCTCGTCCATCGTCGGCGCCAGCCAGCATGCGCAGTCCTGCAGCTGCTCCCGCGTGCTGCTCGGCCAGGTCTCTGCGCACCCGCTCGCTGAATCGATTCTGGACGGATGCAACCAGCGAGGTGCCGCCTGCCGCGAGCACGAGACGTCTCCCCGCATGCGCACACTGCTCGCTTCCCGAGCAAAAGCAAGCGCGGTAACAAGCTAACAAGCACGGGCGACCAAGTCTGGCCGAGTGAACGAATTCAGTCCGGGAAGGAGACAACAACGACGACGACGACGACGACAGCACCGGTGACGTCGGGGTCGGCTCTCCGAGCCCAGAGCGCGGCAAGACAGCGATCCCACTCGCGCACACAGCACAGTTCGCTGCGAGTCGTGGCAGTGCGCCGCCGCCGCCGCTGCCGCTTCGAGGCAACGACACAGCATGCGCACGCAAATTTTTCAGCGGAGCCGGGTCGATCTCGATCTCTCTCGGTCCGTCCGCGGACGGACTGTGGGCGTTGCCTTCCTGCCTTGGTCGTGCCTCGCGATAGCGTGCGCTTGACAGATCCGTCACGCGTGAACGGTGCTCCTGCTAACGAAGTGTGGCGCCTTACAGAGGCTCGTTCGCCGTCGTCTGGCAGTGTTGAGCGCGAGCTTGCGCTGCCTGCCCACCGAGCAGGCAATCGATTTCCTTCATGTGCTCATGACCTCATGACACAGGCTTCTCGTTTCCAACTGTGTTGTTCTTCCCCAAGCCTATATTTTCACATATAATAGTTTGACTTGCTGTTTGTATGCCAGCTAGCAATCGTTCGATTTTTTTTCTTTTGTGTGCGTCATGTGCATTTATTATGCATGGTGGGACTAGTTTTCGGTCCAGAACGCAGCAGGCCATAGAGCTTGCGCTGCTTGCCCCCCTCGTGCGCGCGGCGGCGCAAGCAAGGCGCGAGTCGCTGGTAGCGATGGCGGCGGCGGTGGCGTCGACGGAGATCCACAACAGTTGAAGATTTGCGACCTCCGCCGCACGCGCATACACGCATACACGCCTGCACGCCCGCCCGCCAGCCCGCCTCGATGTCGTTCGACCTCCACAGCAAAGCCGCCAGCCAGCAGCTCCAACACGACTGGCCGAACGCAGCAGCAGGCGAGAGCGGCGGCCGCACGAGCGAGAGCCGCGGGCTCTGGACCCCGGAGGAGCACGACCTGTTCATCCACGGCATCCGCCTGTACCCGTCCGGCCCCTGGAAAGACATCGCGACGCACGTCGGCTCGCGCACGGCGCGCCAGACCATGACCCACGCGCAAAAGTACCGCCAGAAGATCGCGCGGCGGCTGCGCAACGTGCGCATGAGCGGCAAGTACAACCTGCCGCACAGCCTCGACCGCTCCTCGCGCTTCAACGCGCTCCTCTCAAGCGACGAGCAGTTCAACGACTCGATCCTCGCCACGGCGCTCGCGATCGCGGCCGAGAAGGAGCTCGACATGCTCGGCGACCTCGACGGCAACAACTCGCCCGTCGGCGACTTTCCGCCCGAGGCGTACCCGAGCCTGCTGCCGAACGCGATCGACTACGCGCACGGGGACAACACGACGTACTTCCTCGAGGGCGAAGGCGCGTCGATGGACACGGACGACCTCGAGTTCGAGAAGTGCATGGACTTCCTCATCGCGACGTTTCACCGCAGCGATTCCTAAGGTGGAGGATGCAGAGCAACGAACGGTGCTGACGGCGGCGTCGATGGCTTCCCACCAGCCAGCAACCCCGCCAGCAACTCCAGCAGCAGCCTCCAGCGACGCGAAGACGCGTATTTATTTCGATGAGCGATGATCTCATGGGGGGGGGGGGGGGGGGGGGGGGGGGGGGGGGGGGGGGGG
>JAASGM010000744.1:0-13761 GCA_023334215.1 Globisporangium cystogenes | reverse complement strand
TCTGAAGTTTTACTATCAACCGAACGAGCGAACGAATAAATCCTAAACCATAAACCATAAACCATAAACCATAAATCCTAAACCATAAACCATAAATCCTAAACCTGACAGTGAAACAGGATACTGTGCTCAACATTATCATACACACATTAGATGAATGGGACATATCAAGCAGGCGTCCGACAACACGCGTCCAACAATACAACTCTTCTTAGTGTTCTATTGTACGAGCGTTGACTCCAACCATGCTGCTTCCTTTTAACTTCTACACATGACCGTTTATCACTTTTAGGAGACTCTTTACTAGGGCGAACACACTCAGTAGACTGTCGGTTTTGTTACTAAAGGGGCGGGGATGATTATTAAAGGGACGTGGAAGACTATTAAAGGGACGAGAAGGATTACAATTTTGTTGTGTTCACTGAACACTGTTCTGAATTTCAGACAAATAAGAGTGACCTGTCACTGTTTCGATCAACTCCTATTTCAATCGACTGTCGGGCGCCCGCCTCACACAACAGGTTGAGCTCGAAAAGCGGGCACTTCTCGAGCATGACCGTCGACCTTCTCGCCGACGCACGTGCGGCTGGACGCAAAGGCAGCACCAGCACTGGAAGCGCTCAGTCCAGCCGGTGGCCATCCACCGACGACTTCGTGTCCTTCGCCACGGCGCCCGCAGCATCCACCAGCAGCCACTTGTCCCCGAACGAGAGCTTTCCCTACCTCCAAGAAGCGTCGGCACTCTCGCCGCCTGTTTCGTCGTACGCCAACCGCCAGGCTGCGGGATCCAGCACCACAAACTCTCCGCGGCTGCACCACCTCGCCGCTTTCCTCCAGCGCAACGCCGTACAGCGTTGCCTCTCCGCCACCGTCCTCGCGCCGCTCGTCACTGTCTTCATATGGCAATCGCCCGCGTTCGCCACCGCCACCGTCTGCAGTTTCGTCACCAGCGCGTGTTCGTACGAGTTCGCCTGCATGGCGCACCGCATCCAGCACCGCCTTCTCGCCAGCTTCGACACGTTCGAGGCCGCAGTCGCACGCGGACAGACACCGCTTTGCGAAGAGAGCGCCACCTCTCACCACAGCACGCGCAGCGACGACAGCGAGGACAGTGACACCGGAGACGCAGATGATCCGCGCAGCCGAGGCAGCAACTTCAAGCTCGACGAGAGCCCGACTCTAGCCCAGCGCGGTCGCGCATCGGTCCAGCAAGGACATACCAGCGCAGCCTTCTCCAACGACGAGTGTCGCGCTGACGTTGGTGCCGTCGACGAGACCGAAGACCCGCAGCAGCGGCAAAAGTGCGCGGTCACGGGCATGAGCAAACGCTTCTTCGGTGGCCGAGAATGGATCGCGGCTGCTGCGCTCTCGACTCTCCTGAGCGCGGTCTCGTCCGTCATCTTCCTCTGTTCTGCGCGCCTCATCCCGGAGCTTCGATCCACCGAGTTCTACCAGTCGCGGTACTTCTACACGATCACGACCGACTTCGTCGCGGCAATGTGCGCCTGCTACACGCCGAATTGGCGCTACGCGGCCATCTGCTTCATCGAGAGCGCGGTGTTTACGGTCCTCACGATGCACTCGACGATCTGCCCGATCAACCAGTTCAGCTGCGGTCTCTCGCTCGAACCCGCGCAGGTGTTCCTCTCCGGTGCTATCGCCGTGATGCTGTTTCGGTTCGCAACCAGCCGCACTCGCGCGCACGCGCTCGTCAACTTCATGCTCGACTTGATCGGGTACATCTACATCATCGGGAGTCTGTCCGTGCTGGTCGCGTTCGTCGACGACGACAAGAAAACACTGTACCGGAAGCTGCTCATCGCGCTGCTGTACGTGGTGTGGGCTTCGGACACTGGCGCGTACTTGACAGGGAAGCTACTCGCCTCTTTCAAGTATCCGTACTACAACCCGCTCGCAGCGCACCTGTCCAAGAACAAGGACTACGAAGGCACGGTCGGGGCGATCCTGTGTGGCGTCGCCGCGATGATGCTCTCGTCGCACCTGCTGAGCGTTCCCGGTTCGACAGGGACGAAGATCGCGTTCACGGTGCTGGGTGTAGTCGTCGGGAGACTTGGTGACTTGTTCGAGAGCCTGCTGAAGCGCGCGGCGTGTGTGAAGGACTCTGGAAAGCTGATCCCGGGTCACGGCGGCGTGCTGGACCGCATCGATGCGCTCATGTTTGCGGCGCTCGTGTTTGCGCGCTACTACGCACTAGTCATTGGGATCGACTAGCCCGGACACGTGGATCCGACCAGCGCACATGTTGTACCATACTACGTAGCATACCAGAAGCATGCGGCGCATGCGCTGTGTACGCTCTACCGGCCCGAGTCAGGAGCTTGCAAGTGAGACCACGCAGCATCTTCGTTCACTCGTTCGGGCGACAGACAGCAAATACAAGTTGACTCCGTTCGCCGAGCGAAGCACGCGCTTCTCTGGCCGCACAGGCGATGACGCGCTCACCACCAGCATCGTGACCTGCTCCTCGGCGGCCGCTACTTATCGACCTGTCGGCTTTGCGTGGTGACTCGCACGGAAGAACCAACAGCTAGTACTTTGGATCCACCGAGCGCGCCCAGTTCTGCAGTCACACACGAGAGCGCAGTGAGAACTTTTCTCCGAACCGCTTCTTGTGACGCCTGCTCCCCTGCCATCGCGCGTGCGCGTACCTTGTAGTCAGGGTTGTACTGGAACTGCGCAGAGTCGAGGAAGAGGAGGTCCGTGAGCAGGATCATCGAGAGGAACACGACGAGCGTCGCCTGCAGGAGCACGAGGGAAACATACGAAGCAAGAAGGAGCTCGGGGACGTGAGAAGATCGCTCTCGCGGGTAAAATGCGCGATGCGCGCGCACGCACCCACGGCATCCACGCGTCGTCGGCCGCGCCGAACGCGACGAAGACGAAGAACACGATGAGCAGCAGCTGCAGCTTCTGGCGGTAGTTGGCGAACCACATTGCAGGCAGTGGAGGACAGCGGTGGTCGTCACCCGCGCGACGAGCTCTTGGAAAAGAAGAAGGAGGAAGCGGCGCTTGTGCTTGGAGCTAGCTCGTTTTTGACTATCGATAGTGAAAAAAGCGAGTCAATTCCTGTATTCGAAGTAAGGGTCGCTGTAACGAACATAAAGACGCTGTAGCGAGGTTGTGAGCATTCTGTAAGCAGGCTGCTTCGTTTGATGCACAGCTGTGGTGGTCGGGTACATGTATGCATATGCGCTCTCTTTGCCACTCGCGAATGCTCGCGTGCGTCGCCCACGGGACCTATGCTGGACGATATGCGCTCAGTGAGCAGTCGGCTGGAAGAACGCCTTCGCGGCATCGTGCAGCACCTGCCGGGACATTGTCATGCTCTGCTGCGAGGCCGCCAGCTCCTTGCGCAGCTCGTCCAGTGTCGTGCCGTTCTGGAAGTTGCTCACGAGCGACTGCATGATCTGCGGATCCATGTGCTTTCGACTGATGCTCGGGTCGCTGCTCGCGCCGTCACTGATGCTGTTGCCACTCGATGGGTCCCACTGCATCGCCTCCTTGATTCGCCGTTCGCTCTTCCTCTTCACGGGCTTCGCGCTCGATTCGTAAGCGCTTGCCTTCGAGGAGGAAGCCTTCTTCCGCGACGCACTTTCCTCGCTCTTCGCTCCGCCGGCCAATGAACTCTGTTTCTTCGATGTAACTCCGATGCTTGACGAGGCTCTCGGACCTCCGCCAGCTTCCTTCGTTCCCAAGAGTGAAGACGACGACGACGATGTGGAGGATAAGGACGAACGCGTGAAGTTGCGCGACGAGTTTTGGGCGAGTGGGTGGTGTCGCTCGCGAATCACGTCCGCCTGGTCTTGTTGGTCGTCTTCACAGTCCATCATAGAGACCTTGTGCGCGTACGCAAACGCTTCCTGAAGCAGCTTTGGGTCGATGACTTTCGACGTCGGAGCCTTGCTTGGCGGCTGATACAGCGGCCGGCCGACTGGTCGAGTTCCCTTGCGAGCTGCGCCACCGTCGGTGAGATTCTCTGGCACAGAGCACCTGCGCACCGACTGGTCTGGCTTTAGTGTCGGGAGCATGCTTCCGCTTGCAGGTTTCTTGGCTTTGTCCGGCTTGGCGAGCACCGAGAGGCTCGGAGACGGTCGATTGAGGAAGCTCTCGACCTCATCCCAGAGTCCTCCGCTGGACTCCTGCGGCTCCTCTTCACCGTTGCAATTGTCATCACCGCTCTCTTCTTCCGCATCCTCGTCTTCCTCCTCCTCGCCCTCGTCGCCCTCGCTCCCGATGTCTCCGCTCGAGTCGCTCGGACCGTGTGCGACAGGTGCTCGGTGGCCGCGCTGGTTGTGATCGCTCTTGTTACTGCTGCGACTTCTGGCCGACGATGCGCTCGAGCCGCCGGACCGAACGCTTCCACGACTCGACGTCGACCGCGCGGACGACACCACTCCCACCTGCGGCAGCTCCACGGCGCTCATGATCTCGAGGTTAGAGTTTCTCTTTGCGATTTTTAGATCATTGAACTCCACTGTCTCGCTCGAGAGACTCTGCGTCTGAGTGCAACAAAAGCGGGAATCGAAATCTCTGATCTTGCCGAGTCGATCCAGCTCACGCGACGCCATTCTCGTCGACGGACAGACGGTAGGTAGTATCGACGTGGGGCGACACGGAATCGACAAGGTTGAACATACTCTCGAACCTCAGAATCACACGCCCTGCGAATCGACTCGACGTGGTTGTTGTATTCGAACACTTTGCCCTACGCGAGCACGTAGAAGACGATCGAGTTGCCGAGCGCGTAGAGCAACAGCTGCGTCGCGAAGCGGATGCCGAGCGCCACGACCACGAGCAGCGCGACGTGGACTGAGCGCGTGGCCGCCGGGTCGCCATCCGAGAGGAAGAGCTGCAGCCCGAGCACGTTCGAGAAGAAGATCACGGCGCCGATCATGTGGATGAATGTCCAGTGGTACTCCCAGATGACCGTGAGCAGCGCGAACATCTTGCCAAAGCTCGAGATGCACAGCGTGCCCGCGAACTTTGTAAGCATCTCGACGCTCACGCCAGATTTCCCTCCGTTACGGTGGCTTGTGCCACTGCTTCTGTTGCTGCTCCAGCTGTCCCCAGCGACGGCAATGTGCGCATTCGGGGCTTCAACGTGCTCTCCCTCGACTAGCACTCGCCGCCATCCGCGCCGGAACGGGTCCGCGTAGATGAGCCCCAGCACGCTGGCGAAGTACACGACGTTCTCGAGCAGCGCGAGCAAAACGAGGTGCAGCGAGAACTGGCTGATGCGAAAGCCGGATATCGCGTCCGTGTCCTGGTACATGGACTCGGAGCGGAACACCACGCCCTCCTTGCGATCCACCAAGTACGCCTTGACGTTCATGTCGAGCATGACCAGGATCGCAAACATCTTGAGGATGGTGCGCTGAGGAGAGCAGAGCGATTCACAGCCAAACTCGCCGTCAGCCAGGCTGCCGTGCAGCGCGTGCGCGCAGTGTCGTTGCCACTCACGCTCTCCATCGGCGCCGGGAGGTTGTAGAGGATGTGGCGGTAGACCTGCGGCTTGAGCAGCATGACCTCGAGGAAGAGCAGCACGTTCTCGTACTCGACGTACTTGTCCGCCACCTCATTGCACGCGCCGCAGATCGCCAGCCGCATGTTGCCCTTTCCGTAGTCACGCACGAGCAGTGGCACGCCGGCGCCACACTCGACGCACACGCGAGAAGAGGCCATTTTTGTCCAAGCGGAAAGGATAGTGAAAAAAAGACAGTGGATAGTTGTGCTCTTCGTTATAGTGAACAATTCCAGTAAACACGGTACGCACTGTGTCCTTTTGCTCGCGATCCAACATTCAAGCAACCTCGTCGAGCTTCCTGCCGCCCGCAGCCGCAGGAAGAAGCTGCACACAGGCACCGCGCACGAAGAGCCACACGAAAGAAGCTACCATGGCCAAAGACGCGGGCGAGGCGCGGCGCCAGGAGAAGGTCGCGCGGTCATTCGACGACATCGCCAAGGCGGACGCCCCCGCGCGATTCGCTGTCCCAGTACGTCGTCGTCTTCGCTGCTATCCAACCAACACCAAGATTGATAGGAAGCCACTCACTCACCCGCGCGACCGACTCGCTCTCACAGACCTACGATGTGCGCAAGAAGAAGTTTCCAGTGCGCACAGGCATGGCCGCTGCTAGCCTCTTCGCGCTCGGCTCGGTGCTCATCTTCGTGAGCACGCGCATCGGACTGGACGGGGAGCACCGCGGACTCTCGTTCCTCATCCTCGGCCTTATTGGTACATTCATCGATCGATGACCAATGTGCGTCCGCGTTGCTCGCGATCTCTCACACACTCTACGGCATAGCGTTCATCCCTGGCAGCTACGCGTCGTACCAGCTCTACGGAAGCTACAAAGGCTGGAAGGGATACGACTACAGCCAGATCCCGTCTTACGACGACTAGCGCGGGCGACACTAGCAGAAGAAGAGAGCGAAGCGCGGGCGACGCGCTCAGTGGATTCCCTAATCGAACGCTCGCGGGCCAGCCGCTCACTGCTTGCTGCGCTACGCCAAGCTGTACGAGCGCACTGGAGCCGACTTGTAGCGACTCTGCGCGTCCGCTTCCTCCTCGAAGAACTTGAGCAGCCGCGTTGGGGACGACGACCGGCGCGCGGCGTAGAATGACGACTTGCGGAAGATCCGGTCGGCCGACGAGCTCTCCACTGGCGGCGCCGCGAGCAGGGGCAGCAGGTTCTCCTCGTCCTCGGCCTGCGGGTTCGTGCGCCGTGCGACGACGTAGATGCCAAGTAGGATGAGCAGCAAGCTGAGCGAGTAGACGACGTAGTGCCACGTCGACAGGTGGCGCATGTCTCGGAAGAAGCAGAGCCCCGAGATCGCGCCGGCAAGGATGTAGCTTGCCTCGTACAGGTAAATCACCACGACCGCGTCCTCGACCTTGAGCGCCTCGTTGAGCAAGTACAGTCCGAGCAGCGCCGTGGAGATCGCGCCGACGATGCACACGTACAGGATCGGGTGCGTGAACGCCTGCGAGATCGCGTTCGCGTCGTGCAAGATCTTCATGGTCGCCGCGAGAAAGAAGAGCTGGCCGCTCATGACCCCGGAGAGGATGCTCAGCGATACGCGCGAGAGCTGGCTGAGCTCGAGCGTCCGGCTGCGGCCGGGAGTGCCGGCGCGCGCCTTCGTCGCCGACCAGTTGTGGCGCAGCGCGTGCTTCGCGTAGTGCACGAGGAAGCTGGTGACTGCGAGCAGCGTCGCCGCGTAGAGCAGGAAGGGGAACGACACGAAACGGCGCGTGAGCTCCGCGACGGAGAGCGGCGGTGTGTCGTGCGTGCCCGAGATGCCGACGAGCACGCAGCCGGAGAAGATGAGCAGCGCGCCGACGAAGTCGTGGGTCGTGAGCCGCTCGTGCGGGAGCAGGATGGGACCCATGAGCGTGTTCCAGCCGATCGTGAGGCCCGCCATCGGCGCCAGCAGCGACTGCGTCGCGAAGCAGTAGGCCACCGCGCCGAGCGCCGGGTTCAGCACGAGCATGGAGGCGAGTCCGGCGTAGAAGTACATGCACCAGGCGCGGCCGGGCGGCGGGGCGAGCGCGCGGGCGTGCTCGGCCTCCGCCTCCTCGCGCTCGCGCTCGTTGTGCGCGAGCTTGAGGAAGAGCTTCCCGAGGATGCCGAACACGCTCGAGATCGCCGAGAGCAGCAGCCCGAGCGGCCAGCCGATGAAGCCCATGGTGTGCGCCGCCGACGACGACGACGCTGAACAACGACGGCGAGCTTTGGGAGCTTTCTGAGCTTTGCAGTTCGGCTGTCCTAGTTTAGGCACACAACCCGGACACGGCACAGTATCCAAAGGTCGTGGAGCAACCTACGAATCTTGCGGCTTGCTCGCATGAAGCCCCAGACGAGCGACGACAGAGCTCGTGGAGCAACCACGCACGACTCCAGAGCAGATCGAAACGAGTATCCGTGTTTGTGCGGTCACCTGAAGCGCCGACAGGCGCGTGTGCATCTAGAGAGAAGAAAGCGAGAGCGGAGCTTAGTCGACGTCCTCGACCGACGACACGGGCTTGCGCTGGCGCAGGTCCGCCGCCGAGTCTGCCGCCTTCGACGAACCCGCCGCGACGTCCGAGAACTTCTTGATCACCTCCACGACGTCGTCGTTGCCCTCCGCCTTCGCCACCTCCTTCGCGGTGCGGCCATCCGACGCCTTCGCCGCCAGGAGCGCGCTCAGCTTCTGCACCGGCGTCGACTCCAGCAGCGTCTCCGCAGCCTCCGGGCGCCCGTGGTACGCGCTCCAGTGCAGCGCCGTCCAGCCGTCGCCGTCCACAGCCGCCACGTCCGCACCGGCCGCGATCGCCTTCTCGATAAACTCGGTCGTGTCCACCGGCGAGCCGCACGCCACCATCAGCGCCGTCCACTGGTCCTCCGTCGTGCTCGTGTTCACGGCGTTCTTCACCACGCTCCAGAGCTCGTCAAAGTCAGCGTCTGTGCCGTCGCCAGACGCCTTGAGGATCGCCTCCGACGGCGTCAGGTCCGAGCTCTTTCCGGCGCTCGTGCCCGACGACGACGTAGTCGCGTTCGCGGCGGCGGCGGCCCCCGTCTCCGGCGTCAGCCCGTTCGCGGCGGCGGCCTCTTCGTTCGTCTCGCCCTCGATGCGCTCGTTCCACAGACGGCCGTTGCGCTTGCCCAACACATACGCCTGCACGAGCTGGTTATCGTACAGGTTCATGGGCGTCATGATCGCTTGGATGAGCACCACGTGATTCACGCCCATCTTGAAGTGGATGAAGCCCGAGATGGCGGCGCCGATACACGTCTGCTTGATGAACTCGCCCACCTTGGCTGCCTCGTGGTCCGCGTACGTCGTCTCCGTGACCTCGTCGTAGTTGGGCGTCGGGTCGAACGGCGACTTGACGGCCGGCACGTAGATCTTGCGGCGGTCGTTCTTGGCCTCGACCTGCTTCTGGATGTACAGCCCGAGCAGCAGCGACGCGAGCTGCGCGACCACGAATGCCGCGCGCGCCGAGTTCAGGATCACCTCGTTCTCAAAGTCCACCTTGCCCATGAGGAACATGAGTGGCAGCATGATCATCATGCGCATGGGCGACTGTTTCGCGGCCATGGTGAAGGTGTTGGGAGGCGTGCGCGCGCCGCGGTCGGGACGGAAGAGGACGAGGGGAGGGGGGCTTGCTTGCTTGCTTCGTGGCGAGGCGAAAGCTCTTGTGTTGAAAAGAATTGGATGGACCTCTAAAAACACTTGGCGTTTGTAGGACATACAAATGCCAAGTGTGTTTTAAAAATTTGCACATTTCGAGCTGGCTGCTCCACTGTACGAATTCACTGACGCTCTCCATCACATTGCAACAGTGCCAGGACGTTCCGCCCTCCAGTCAAACACCCACATGCGGCGCAGTCGAGTCTGTGTGGCCAAGACGCGTTCATTCTTGCGTCTTGTGGTCGATTCAATGTACCCAGTTTGCCACTTTCATGACACGAAGTAACTTCTCATCAGCGACACCATGTGAATATACCGAGAAGTTGAGAAGAGTGTCAATGAGCTAGACACACAGAGTGCTTCTTTCAAGCTCGTGTGGTGTTACAGAAACAACACTCTGTACGTCTTGGGTACGTTACAGCGGACATCTTCGTGATCGTGGTGAAGTACCCTGTGCGAGTGATGAAGAATCGGATCAATATCCTGGAGCGCAACATCAGCGACGACAGACGGAATCCAAACACACAAACTGCAGAGCAGGAGCAAGACTAAGAGCACTACTACTGTAGACCAGCTCAATAGCTCACTCACTCGCGCTTTTGCTTTCGATGAGGAGCGCCACAATGATGTCCAGGTCAAGGGCCGCACTGTCCTTCTCACCCGTGTTTGACTCTCTGTGCGAGTGTTGCCGCGATAAGATATCAAGGGTTGCACATTCCATGACATCGAAAGAGGACCAAGGCGGTCATCTCACTCCCGTTTCGACGGGACAAGCGTGTATCCGTGACCGTCTTGTGGGCATGAGGGATATCAGACGTAGTCGAACTGGGAATTCTCGAACTCGCCGATAGCGAGTCGATGTCGCGAGGATCAGGAATCCGAAGACTGGCAAGAGCGAGCCGCATCACCAACAGTGAGGGAGTTCTTGGCATGTTTGCTTCGGCTTTGCACGCGGGTGTTCGCCAACGGTGGTCCTGGCAGCAGTTCCGGCATCACCGATTGTATCGGCATCAACGCGACTTATGCAGGCGAATTTTGTGTTTGGTGGAATGAAAACTGGAATTCATTTTCGGTGTGCATTTGAGCCCTCACTTTCCTCACTATCGTTTTCCTTGAGCAAGCCCCGATTTCTTCACTATTCCATTGGCGCCTCTTACCAAGAGGCGCGGTCAAGAGTTCCATGAGAGCTCAGGCGCCCCCACACCACCACCCAGCTCCACGACGACGGCGCGTGCCCGCTCCAGTCCCCAGTCCCAGTGTATCATACGTTCCGAGTGAGTGAGTGAGTGAGTTCCTCTTTCTCCCCCGCAGACAGCATGCGCGGCACGGGCAGCAGCAGCAACAGTAGCAGCCGCCGTAAGGCCCCCAAGTCCCCAACACCAGCCACCACCGGTCGCGCCGCGGCCGCCTCAAAAGATCGCGCCGACGTCCTCGATCCGCTCAAAGGCGCAAAGAAGCCGACGGCCGCATGGGAAGCCGCTGACGCACCGAGTCGAATCCGCGGAGAGACGATCGGGCATCACCGAGAAACGAAAGCCTCCCCAAAGTCCGTGTCGACGACCGCGAAAGCGACCGCGAAGCCTGCAAGAAAAGCGGTGACCGATCCGTTCCCAGCGTCGGGCACTTCTCGGCTCTCGGCGACTACCGTCCGCCCCAACATCGTTGTCGTCACGCAAGAACCTGGCGCGCAGCCCCAGCGGCGCATTCACACGGCAGTGAGCAACTTCGATGGCGAGGCCAGCGCCTCGCGAAAGAGCCGCATTGGCACGAGCAGATCCTCAGCGGAGCAGCACGCGCTCTTGTTCTCACCACTGTCAGCGGACCCGATTGTGCCACGGCGAGCGAAGACTGCCGGCCCGCGAGACTCCAGCGCAGACATGACGCCGCTTGCTGCCGAGTCGGCGGCCATTCTCAGTCGTTCAGCCGCAAAGAGCGCAACAGTACAGCGGAAGCCGCAGGCAATGGAGCGGTATTCAGACATGGGCGACGTTCTCATGGAGAACCAGAAGCAAGTGACCGAGATCCTCGACACGATCAGCCAGAACGAGGAAGACACAACGACGGTGGTAAGCTCTCTGCTGCTTGGATTGCGTGCACTCACTCAAGCGCTGACAAAGGTGTTCCGGTTGACGCATGATGTGCAGAAAAACTCGCTGTCCCAGCTGCTTCGAGTCATCCGATCAGCGCCGCAAGTTACCGCAGAGTGCTTGCACCAGCAGCACGGCGAGCTGTTACTGCTGCAAACGATCCGAGCTCACACCTCGCACGCCGTTCTGCTGTGCTACGGCTGCGTGCTGATGCGAAAGCTATGCCATCTTAGCATCGAGGCGACGGAGCTCTTCGTGCGCCATGGCATACTCTCCGTGCTAGTAGCAGCGCTGGATCGCTTCCCCGAGGACGCAATCCTCCAAGCATCGGCGTGCGGCTGCCTTGCCGTATTGGCACAGTCAAGCAACACGAGCAAGAACCTGATGCTACAAGCCGATTCTTCAGATAGGAGCGTCACAGAACTGGTGCTCAACGCGCTGGCTGTTCACGGAGAGTACTCGAACCTGACGCGCCAGGTGCAGATCTACGCGTGCGAAGGTACGTTTCTGGGTTGGCACCCCCTGCTCGTAGCCTTCTAATGTTGGTATTGTTTCTAGTTCTGACTGAGCTGAGCGAGTACGGAGGAAGCACCACGTCGACCGCGATGGTCGGCCACATCACCGCTCGAGCTGAGCTCCCGACAATGGAGCTGCTTGTGTCGCTGCTGCGTCAAAGCTCCGTGCGCGAGGACAAGAAAGTGGCGTGCGTCTTCTGCACACTGTTGCTCTGGTAAGTCATTTGAGCGGTGCTCCGATCGATGGTAAGAGTCTTGTGGGAGATATACTAACACAACTCTTGTCTGTTGCCAGCTTGGCAGCAAATAGTTCTGTGGCAGCGGAGAGTCTGCGCGATTACGACGCAATATCGGATCTGTCAGTAGTCATGGCCAAGTATCCTGTCGACGAAGGTACATCCCGCTACCAGACGATCCAACCCACACAGACACCGCGTTGTTCGACGCTTCTAACACCGACCTGCTTCCCACTAGGCATCATCAGGTTCTCAGCAGCCGCTCTGCGAGAAATTGCCGCCACAAGTCTCCACCATTCCCCCTCCAAGAGAGTTCATCAGACTGCGCGAGTGATTCTGGACGACGAAGTCTGCGTGCCTCAAGCCTCTATCAGTGCGGGGCTGTCGAGACTACCGCGACCGGTCGACGTATTCGCGGATAGAGGAAGATCACCAACGAGATCCAGAGGAACTGGGAGAAGCGAAGCAAAGCAATCAAGTCGCGGCCACCACAAGTCTCCTTCGAGACGCCCGACGACTTCAGCATCTGGACAGTTGGGAACGTTTACCCAACTGTCCTCCCCGGAGCGCGATCCAACATCGTTTTTCACAGCAACCCCGGCAGAGCTCATATCCGAATTCCGTGCCATCGGAACCAGTACGACATCGAGGATTCAGCTACCGCGATCTCGTGATGAGCATGCAAAGGCAGGAGCGGCGAAGAAGCGTGCACCAAGCAAGTCCACCGAGGAGCGAGACCGGCTGTTGATGAAGACATACGGCAATCCAAGCTACGCAGGGCTGCAGCCGAGCGCCAGAGGAAACCGAGTCTCACCGCCTTCTGCGAAGTCGACGAAAGTTGACTCGTCGCTGGAGTCAATTGAGCCGTTTTCAAGTCGCGTTACACCGCTACGAGTGAACAACTTCACGCTCTCCAGCGAGCTCGACTCCCCGAACTTCGTCACTCCGCCCCCGCATTCTTCAGACAAGCACGCGAAAGTGCCGACTGCGAAGGGCTCCCGAACTCCTTCCGGCAGGCTTACTCCGCTCGTGAATGACAGAGCGCACACAAGTCCGCAATCCCCTGAAGTCAGTCGAGTGTCGTTCTCGGACAAGCTTCACCGGATGATCGAGTTTGCCGAGTTGTCCATGTACAAAACAGGCGTCTCTCAAGCTCCAGACAACGACAGCAACCAAGAGCTCGAGTTGCCAAGCATAGAGAGCCGTCGTGATGTCAAGACTTCAGAGACCCCAGAGCAAGTGGCAGTTTTTTCGGATCCAGAGTTGGGTCTGACAGCGGAAGAGGAGGCGAACGAAGGAGCATTGATGTCCGTGCCGCTCAAGGGCGACCAAAAAGAAGCTGCACACATCGACGAGTTAGAGGCCGCACAAACAATCGCACGAAATCAGTGGACGCCGCCAAGTATGTCACGACAGATCAGCAACGACGAACCCCCTCACCATGCAACGACAACAACCAAGAAAACAGAGCACACAACTACAATCAAGCAAACATCATCGCAGGAGTCGCCCAGGTTGTCGTGGTCCGAGTCGGTACTATCAATCCCGAAGGCCTTGTCCGCCGAACCGGGGGTAGAGCGTACGAGTGAAGAAGAAGCAGTCAAAGCGGCGGTGTCGTCCGCGCCGACCGAGGTCGAGTCGGACGAGTTTGCGCTCGTTGAGTCGGACGAGTCCGTGCCGGCTGCGGTCGAGTCTGACGGAGCAATCGCAGCGACACCGGCAGGCGGCGAC
>JAASGM010000743.1:0-13762 GCA_023334215.1 Globisporangium cystogenes | reverse complement strand
GAACATTCATCCAAGTCGCTGCTGCAGACCGCCGCGCTAGTCCGTCAGCAGCGTCGTCTCAAGGAACTCATACAGCGCGCTGTCGGGGTCGCCCGCGAGCTCGACCATCGACCCGAACTCGGCCAGCCTCCCCTCTGCGAGTACCATGATCTTGTCGAACTGCAGCATCTGGTCCAGGCGGTGCGAGATCATGAACACCGTCGAGTTTGCAAACGAGCTCTCCATGGCTGCAAGCAACTTCTCGGCAGACGGCTGATCGATCGCCGAGAACGCTTCGTCGAGCACGAGCACCCGCGACGGCTTCAGCAGCGCACGCGCGAGACACAGCGCTTGGCGCTCGCCGACGCTCCAGTTCTCCGCGTTGTCCCACAGCTGCTGCTCCAAGCTCGACATGTTTGTGTGAAGGTTGCATCGTTGGATCACGCTCCACAGCTTGTCGTCCACGAACTCGTTGAACGGGTCCAGGTAGTGTCGGATCGAGCAGCGGTAGAACATCGGCATCTCCGGTATGATCGACAGGCTGCTGCGCAGCGTCTTGAGGTCCAGCGTGCTCGTGTCCACGCCGTCGATCAGGATTCGGCCGCTTGCCATCGGATGCAGCCGGAAGAGCGCCATCGCGATCGAGCTCTTGCCAGACCCGGTTCGGCCCACCACTCCGACTTTCTCGCCCCCGACGACTGTGCAAGACACGTTCTCGAGCGCGACCGGACCGGTCTGTGCGCTCGAGTACCGGAAGCTGACTTGGTCGAACACGACATCGCCTCGCGGCGGCCACTGTGCAGACACCAACGTCGACTCGAGCGCCGCACTCGCTCGCTCCTCGGACTCGAGCTGGGTGTACGCGTACACGCGCGACACGCCGCCTTGGTACCCCAGTGCGTTCACGAGCGCCGTCGCGCACTCCATCACGTCATCCTCGATGGTGATGATGTAGTAGAGCAGGAGACTGAGCGTCTCCGGAGGCAGGTTGTGCGTTGCGAGAACGCATCCAAGCACGAGGAGGTGGACGCCGAACAGACCGCTCGAGCGCAAGACGATGAAGCTGTTGAAGTTGAACGCGATGATGTAGTCCTGAGTGATCGTGTCGCGCAGCTCGTTGCTCTCTTGCCGGAAGCGGTTGACTTGAGTCGGTCCGAACCCTCGGATCGTGGGGGCGCCGTCGAGCGCCTCGGAGATGAAGTTGAGCTTCCGGGACTCGTCCGCGCGCGTCGTGAGGTGGAACCGGCTCATGAGTCGATAGGGAAACAGCAGCGTGAGCTCGAAGACGACGAGAGCGCCGACGGCGACGCCGCCAGCCCCCAGCAAGTACGCGATCACACCGACGTGTGACAATGTCACTGCCGCGCTTCGAAAGAAGAAGTGTGTCACGAACGCTGCGGTAGCATCGATTGCCTCCACGTCGACGAAGTAGCGCTGCATGATCTCGCCGAGCGGTGTCGAGTAGAAGAACAGCATTGGCGCTGCCAGCAACGCCCGCGTCATCTTGAGGAAGTAGCGGCTCGACGCGTGGTAGAACGCCACGGACGTGAGAACGCCACTGGCGGTCTCCAACATGACCGCCCCTACGATCAGACCGCCGTACACCACGAAGCTGCTGAGCGGGTTCCAGCCGACGCTGTCTGCACTCCACTGCAGCAGCCACACGTCCTTCGCCAGGATCATCACGCTCCCGCACACCACAGCGACCGCCGCAAGCGCGATTCCCGGCACAACGTCGCGGTGGAGGTGGAAGTCTCGAACAGCAGCGGACGACACCGTGCCCTGTTCGCTACCGACGCGCTTGCCGCTGCCGGAGAGCTTCGTCGTCGAACGCCTTGCGCGAGCTTGAGACTGAGCGTTCAGCGTCCACAGCACCAGATCGCACTTTGCAGAGTCGTCTCCAGTGTTCGCAGCGCCACTTCGAGGCTTCCACGGTGCTGTGCTCTCCATCTCGCTGATGCGCCGACTGCGTCCACTCGACCTCGCGGCTCGCACCACGACGCTCATATCCGCGACTTCGACGACGCTGTCGACGTATCTGGAGCGGATGATCTCCTGGTTGTGCGTCACGAACACGACCGTCTTCCGCCGCAGCAACCCGAGGATGCACTTCCGGAAGATGTCGCTCTGTACGATCGCGTCCACGCTCGCAAGCGGACAGTCGAGCAAGTAGACGTCCGCGTCCGAGTAGCACGCCCGCGCCAGCGCGATCCGCGCCTTCTGCCCGCCTGACAAGTTCACGCCCTTCAGACCGACCTTCGTGCTGTCCCCTCCTGGCAGGATCGCCAGGTCGTGCAGCAAGCAGCACGCGTCCAGCACGCACAAGTACTTGTGCTCGTCGAGCTCGGAGCCGAATAGGATGTTCTCCTTGATCGACAGCGTCTGCAGCCACGGCTCCTGGGGGCAGTACGCGATCCGGCAGCCTCGCTTCACGAACACGCGGCCGTTCATGGGCTTCGTCTGGTCGATCATCGACCGGAGAAGCGTGGACTTGCCCGCGCCGGACTTGCCGTGCAGTACCACGAGCTGTCCGCGCTGCACGCTCACAGTCACCCCCACGAGAAGCAGCGAGGAGTCCCCGGCGCCGCGCTTGAAGCAGCCGTTCTCAATCGCAATGACAGTGTCGGGGTCGAGCGCCGTGCTCGTGCTTGGAAGCTCGTCCGGCGGCTGCTCGACCATGCGCCGGCGCAGGAGCGCGTCGATCTTCTTCAGCGAGTGCGGCGACTGCTGGAGGAGCGCGAAGATCCGGATGCTCGAGATCACGCGGTTCTTCATCTGGTGGATCAGCACGAGCACTGTGAACACCTGGGCCGGCAGGAACGTGCGCTTGCGCTCGAGCGCCATCGCGCCGATCACGACGGCCGAGAAGATCTGCGGGATGTTCATGAACGGGGCGGCGAGAAGCGCCGACGCAACCGCCTGCAGGTGGCGCGGCGTGGCCATCGCGCTGCTCGCCTGCTGCACGCGCTCGCACATCTTCTCCTCCCACGCGTTGAGCTTGACCATGCGGATGCCCTTGAAGCACTCGTGCACCGCGTTGAGCAGCTCGTCGCGCTTGCCCATCCAGTGTCGCCCCGCGAACGCCGCCGCGACGCCGAGCGCGAGCAGCACGATCGTGACCGCGACGAACGCGAGCGACACGAACGCGAAGCTCAGCTGGGACACCTGCAGGAGGATCGCGACCTCGACGCTCATCATCACGGCGCCGCTCCACGCGTGGTTGGAGCTCGCGACGACGCTGCCGGCGATCACCGCGTCGCGCTCGAACAGGTGCACGATGCTGGCGATGCCCTCGCTCTCCGGGCGGTCGGGCTCGAGCGCCGTCGCGAGCGCGCTCTCGAACACGAGCGCCTGCAGCGCGCTCGCGATGCGCATCATGCAGGCCTTGGACGCGGCGATCTCGTGCACGTCCAGCAGCTTCTCGAGCACGTGGCACGCGAAGAGCAGCGCGAGGCGCGTCCAGAGCGCCGCGCTCGCGCCGCCGTCGAGCGCGTGCGTCATCGTCCCGAGCAGGATCCACGGGATCGCGGCGAGCACGACCACGCGCAGCGCCGACAGCACGCCGCTGAGCGCCATGTGGCGCGCCTCCATCTCGTACAGCGCGCGCACCAGCGGCTTGCGCTGCGCCACGTACGCCCGGCGCAGGCGCGCGGCGGCCTCCTCGCTGCGCGTCTGCGCGCGCAGGTGGCGCGTGTGCGCGCGCACCGCCGCGTCGAACTCCGCGCCTGTATGTGCGCGCAGCAGGCCGTCGAAGTGGCGGAAGAGCAGCCGCCGCCAGAGCGGAGGAGGCGGGGGCGGCGCATCCAGCGGCGCAGGCGCGAAGGTCCCGTACGACGACGCGCTGTCCTTCATGCTGCGACTGTCAATAGTGCGGAAATCGAGGGAGGTGACAAGCCACCAAGTGACCTGCACTCACGCCCTCTAACGTAGCTCCTCATTTTTAGCACTCAACAAGTACTCCATTAGACACATCGATACAAAAAGCAACATTCAAAGTCCACGAATGGGTACAGTCCACCCTCTGAAGCGACGCGTCGTCGTCTCTGCTGGTCATTCTTCGTCCTGCGACGTCGGGCTCAAGTCGCTCTCCCATTCCTCACATGGCGCTGTGCGTGCTCACGGACCGCAGCCTCGTCGCCGCGGCCGCCGCCTTCTCGACCGGCGTGCCGCTCGCCGCGCGCGCGCTCCGGCAGCGCCTCAAGTGCACGCTGCACCCCAAGACGTCCGCGCCGGCGCCAGAGGACGTGACGCTCTGGCAGCTCGCCGTGCGCGCGGGCGACACGCGCACGTTGCTGGCGCTCAAGGCGCTCGCAGAGGTCCCGGCGCTCCGCCCCACGCTCTCCCGGGTCCTCGACGGCGTCGTCGGCTTCGCGCTCACGCACGCGCGGGACGCGGCGATGCGCGCGTGGGTCTACGCGACCTTCCCGGCGTTCCGCGAGCTCTCGTTCGAGCACTTTGGCGCGCTCGGCGCCCACGGCGACGTCGAGGCCGTCGAGTTCGCGGTCGCGCGCGGGCTCTGCGACGCCGCGTCGCCGCGGCAGTTCGGCAGGATCGCGTACGAGGCAGCGAAAGCGGGCCACCTGAGCCTCGTGGTGTTCGCACACAAGCGCGGCAACACGGTGTTCTCCAAGGCCATCATGGACGTCGCGGCGACGAACGGACACATGGACGTCGTGCGGTTCCTGCACGAGAACCGCTCCGAGGGCTGCACGCGGCAGGCGCTGAGCGGCGCTGCTCGCAACGGCCACCTGGCCGTCGTCAAGTTCCTGCACCAGAACCGGCGCGAAGGACACCTCGCGACCGCGAAGAAGCTCGCGGTGCTGAACGGACGGGCAAAGTGCGTCGAGTACCTGCACGCAGTCGACGCGGGGGCGCCGGCGGCAGCGCCGGTGGTGAGCGTGGCGTGGAGGAAGGTTCGCGACCACGAAGACCAGTCGGCATCAGCAGCTCAGTCCACCGCCGTGATTGAAAGGTCCCAAGACTGAAAGGTGAGCCGCTCAACGAGAGAAAGCGAGTCGCACTCGGACGATGTGTTCCGACCCACCCAAACGGCCAAGAGCGCGAAGACGGCACTTGCGCTTTCTCCAGCCAACCAACAAGCGCTACTTGAGACTCGTCTTCACCACTACCAGCAGCACCACCAGCAGCACCATGGGACTCGGCAAACTGTTCTCGTGCTTCAAGAAGCAGCCGGTCGACGCGCCCGTCCGCCAGGGCGACGAGACCCTCCCGGCGCTATCGGCGGGTGAGTGCACCCCCATTCTGCACTCGGGGCCACCACCTCGGGCGAGTGCGACAGCGAAGCCCAAGCCCAAGCCGGCGATGACCTCCGGCTCGGGCTACCTGGCGTACAAGGAGCGGTCGAGTCGAGGCGGCACCTCCGCTGGCTGCGACACTGCGGACCCGAGTGCGCGCAAGTGAGAGCGAACGATCGCTGTGTACGTACGTGTAAGCGAACGAAGTCGAGTGATGTGCGTCGGTTGTGGGTACATGTTGTAGGTATATGATGGGAGAAGGTATCTGCTTGTCCTCCTTGGAGCTGCGTGTGCTCAACTGGAGCACGGATGAGTGTGCGCTCACTCTCGAACTCACCCGCAAGCGAGCCAGTCGAGATGGGGCTCAGCAAGTTCTTCTTGTGCTTCAAGAAGCACCCGGCGAAGCAGCAGAAGCGGCCGGACCCGACACCCAGCAGCAGCGTCCGGAAGCCTGCGCCTCCTGCGAAGACCGCACCAGTTCGCGCGAAACCTGCACCGGCGCGCAAGACCAACGGCAGCAGCAGCGCCAAGAGCAGAAGTCGGCGCCGCCGCACAGCGTCAGGAGGCGGTGGCAGCGGCTACGCGTACGGCGGCTTTGGCGGCTTTGGGGGCGACGGGGGCGGGTACGGAGGCGGATACGGAGGTGGCGATGGCGGCGGCGGCTGCGGTGGTGGTGGTGATGGTGGTGGTGGTGGTGGCGGCGGCGGTGGTGATGGAGGCGGTGGCGGTTGCTGAGGTGGCGGAGATCGCTAGACCGTCGCACTTCTCGACACCAAACACTTGAGAGCGTTGATGCATGAACACTTGCGAGTCAACGACACGTTTCCTGGTTTCGGTTACCATCCTGATCGCCTGGATACGTGTTGCTCTGCTGGCGTCTGTCGACTTCTCACGTCACGAACAACTCGCTTCGCCACACAGCCATCCTGTCGAACGCGGAGTTCACTGGGCCAAGTGCTCGTCGATGGTGCGCAGCTGCCGCCGCAGCTCGATGAGCGTCTGCTTGATGCGCTCCGTCTCGTGCGCGTTGCGGGACCCGAACGTGAGCACGAGCTGCGCGCTCGCGTCCTGGATGTCGAGGCAGATCTGCCGCCGTCGCTCGCGCAGACTCGCACGGTCCAGCTCGCCTACCTCGTGGTGCCGCGTGCTTAAGAGCTGCTCGCCGCCACTCGGATGGCTCGCAGCCGTGCTCGAGTCGACTGCCACCTTCGCAACAACGACAACCGGATCCTGTGCTGCTGCTGGCGTCCGAGCGACATTAACCGTCTTCGCTCTACTGTCGACTGCTGGCTTCGCTGGCTTCAGTACCACCGTTCTTCTGCCATCGTCGCCGGAATCCGGCTTGCCGTCGACGAAGAGCTTCCTAGCGGCGCTGATGGCGGCCGAGATCCCAGACGGCGCGGACCGCGTCGAGAAGAGCTGCGGTGACGCCGCCTTCAGCATGCCCAGCTCGAGGCGGAACGCCTGGAACGCCTTCACAAGCGACACGTCGTTCAGTTCGGAGCTCGCGACGCTCGAGCCGCCCATGAAGCTCAAGGCGCTCTCGTCGTCGTCACCCGCTGCCCGATCGCGGAGGTCGCCAGCATCGCCGTCGTCGTCGTCCGACTGGTTCTCAAACGTGAACTTCTTCGCGATCAGGGGCGTCGCGTACTCGTCCGCCTCGTCGCCGAAGCGCACCTTCTTCGTCTCGAGGCTGCTGGTCGTCTTGACACTGTTCTCCGTGCTCGGCGTTCGCGGCTCGAGGCTTGATGCCGGGCTCGCACCAGCCACTCCGACGCTGCGCTCGCTGGTAGTGGCGCCGCGTTCTTCTGCCTCCGCGACAGGCAAGCTGACCTGGTTTGCTTGGGAACCTGGTGGTGGTGGTCGTGCTACTGCGTCTGCTCGTGATGACGCTGCTGCAGTCGCGACGTCTCTCGCCCTCCCGCCAGACACGAGAACGTCGTCGTCGCTGTCCGAAGTGTTGCGTCGCAGGCGCACCGCGTACTCGCCGAGAGACGCCCCGGAGCTGAACGAGTCGTAGTCGTTGCTCACGTCGTCGCCGTCAAAGCTCTCGGCGTCTGACGTCAGCTGCTGACCTGAACGACTGCCGCGTGCGCGTCGTCTGGCACCGTAGCGGCCTCGCGTGGGCGGAGCGTTCGATCGCTGGAGCAGCTGCTCGCGGACCTGCACGGACTTCTCGAGCTTGAGCATCGTCTCGGCGAACTTGAGCTGGATGCTGAACACCTCGTTGAGAGCGTCGTGGTGGTGGTGCGAGTGGTGCGAGTGGAGCTGGCGCTGATGCTGAAGCTGGGACATTGGCAGTCGTCGACTCCGGACCTCGCGCTCCAGCGCCGCACTCAAGCCCGTGTCCGCGGCGCGAGGCTGCGTCTGCGCAGCCACTGGCGCTGCAGCGGAGCGTTGCTCGCCACCGGCAATCGGCTCCAGCGTCACGACGCCTCCGATCGCGAACTGCGTCTCTGCGGACCCCACAACAGCCACCTGCGTCGAGCGTCTTGTCGGCGGCGGAGGTGTCATCTGCGTCGCCGAGTCTCTGAGCAGCACGCGCTTCTCGCGGTCGCCGCCAGCGAATGCGTCTCGGCGGCGCTCCGCCTCCATCTCGCGCGCGATCTCAGCGCGCTGGCGCCGTAGCGCTGCGATCGCGCTCTGCCACGGCGCCTGCGTCACGCGCCGCTGCTCGCGCGCCAGCTCCGCCTCGAGCTCGCGCCGCCGCTGCGCTGCCCGTCTCAGCTCCTGTACGAGCTGCTGCTGGTTACGCGCTGCTACTGATGTGGAGGCGGGTGGTGGAGGAGGAGCAACTGCATGGGAGAGCGACGGCGTCGAGCGGTCGGTCGACGGCACCGTGCGCGTGCTGGCGACGGACCACGGGGCAGCGCCCGGCTCAGCATCAGACGACGCGCTGCTCGGGCGACTGCCGACGTCGCCCAGGCGCGCGAGCGTGAGCCGGAGCTCCGCCTTGAGCGCCTGCAGCTCCAGCGCGTACGAGGAGCTGCCGGTGCTGCTGCTCAGCATGCTGGTGCCCGATTGGTGAAAATTCTGGGGCGGGAAACCCTGAAATTTGAGAGTGTTTGAAAAGTGACAAACTAAACGAGTCCAATACTCAGATATTGACCGCGTAAAAAAATGTGGACAGTGTTTTTTGGTGGTTTGTTTGATTTGCAAAATCCAGGATATCCTTGACAAGCGTCGAGACGTTTGACATGCGTGTAACAAGTGACTGGAGATGGAGAAGAAGTTGGTGGTGGGGACCTTCTAACTAACTTACAACATGGACAGGCAAGCGGCGCTCCTTCCTTCCTTTCTCCCTCTCCTCTGCGTCCGGTCTCCTTGCTGGCGTCGGCCTTTCAGTGTCGCTCGATCGCTCTTGTGACTCGAGGAACTTGGTTCTGCTGCAGTCCGCCCGGCTGCTCGACGAGACCGCCGCAACCTCCCACCCCGCGCACAAGCGCCGCCGCGTGCGAGCGCTCGAGCTGTCTACAGGCGCGGATAGAACGGCTTCACGCCGAACTGCACGACCGTCATGAGCCCCGCGCCGAGCGCGCCGGCGAGCACCATGGCCTTCGGACCCGCTGCACACACCCCCACACACACAAGCGCGTCAGCCCCATCGCAGCCGCTTGATCCACGGCAGCGACAGCGCATCCGAACGCACCCGTCGACTTGTAGAACACGCCGGTGGCAGCGGACGCCAGGATCGGCGTCACCTGGTCGAACTTGAGGTAGTTCTCGATCTCCGCCGTGTCGGCCGCGTACTCGAACGCCTTGTAGATCATCGCTGTTGGCCGAACCAGCGCGTTAGCATCCGAGAGCCACCACACACGCACAGACGCACATATGTAGCTAACGCACCTAAGCAGCCGAGCGCGTTGCCCGCCTTGGAGCCGCGCACCGCGGCGCCGTTCATGAGCGCGTTCATGCGGATCTTGAACTTGGTGCTCGGCGAGCGGCCGAAGCCCTGCGCGGCGCCGACGAGCCCGCCGCCGAGGATGCCCGTGAAGTACGCGGTGCCGCACGAGCCGCTCATCTGCTCCATGAACGGCCGCCCGGCCTTGTCGTAGTCTAGGTAGTCGGCGTTGTCGTCGTCGAAGCCCGCGACGCCGAACACTGGCGCGATGGACCCGAGGTCGATGGCGCCTGACGGGATCGTCGGCAGCACCGGGTAGTTGAGGCCGCCGGAGCCCGCGGCGTCAAAGCCCGTGGAGGCGTTCGAGGCCGAGAGCTCCTGCCACTGGTCGTCCGAGTCCCACGACCGCCCGCTCATCTTCGAAGTTCTCCTTCCAGGTGGTGGCGGTGGACGCTGATGAGCTGAAGAGCTTGGAGCTGCCGACGAGCGGGAGCTGGCGGCGTTGCTGCTGCTGCTGCTTGCGCTTGCGGCGTGCTCGCTTCGAGTGAGCAATGTGCGAGAGCCACTGGTTTTTGGCTGTTGGGAGAGAGGGGCACTTGGGATTTGTATGGCGCGGTGTGGAGCTTACAAAGTGCAAGTCTAGAAATAGGAGGATGTAAAGTTTAGTGCAATGTGGAGCATACGAACTGCAAGCCTGAGAATAAGAGGAAACAAGATCGTTCTGGTGTGTTCGATCTGCGACGTGTGATGAGCTGCTTGTTGGGTGCAATACTGAAAGCAAGACGACCAAACTGTCACGATCTTCTTGACTCGCGATGAACATTCTCATGCTGCACCGCGATACCTTCGACCTGCTCTCCTCCTTGGATGCTTGTCCGCTTGCTCTGCTCTGCTCTGCTCGTGACCAAGACGCACGCCGCCGACTCGACCACCTCCCGAGATCCGACCGACAACCGCTTACTTCTTCTTCTGGGAGTCGCTGGTGAACGCAGAGCACAAGACCGACAAGAACACGCACGCGTGAGGATCTCGATGTTCACATGTCGTCACGGGCTCGCTCCTCGCTGTAGCTGCCTGCACAACGCACACAGACACGAAAGAGTGTCCGCAGATACGCCCCAGCGACGCCAGGCGGCGCGCGCACACTTACTTGGTGCTGGACTGCGACATCAGGTTGAGCAGGAGCGATTCCGAGTTCAGGTAGACCTTGTTCGCCGAGTGCGAGATCACCGTCGCGATCTCCTTGGCCGAGTCGATACGGCGCAGTTGCACGAACGCCGGGTTGTTCTTGATCGCCTCGCCGACGAGCTCGGCCGACTTGGACACACCCTGCGCGCGGATGATCGTGCTCTTCTTCTCCTGGAGCGCGCGCTCCACGACGAAACGGGCGCGCTCGGCGTCCTGCTGGGCTGTGGGGGTACGAGAGGCCGTGAGCAGCCGCGCGACCCACTCGCTCGTCGTATGCAGAGGAACGCACCAACTTGCTTGGCCTCAATGGCCGCCGTGTACTCCTGGCCGAAAGTCAGGTGGATGATCGACACGTCGTCGAGCAGGATCGCAAAGCGCTCCGCGCGCTGGTTCTGTGGAAAGGTGAACGCAGCGGCGTCAGCGGATCCTGACTCCCCCTCCAACTGTGTCAAGAAGCTCAACCACCATAACGCAACCAAACGTACCAGGCGCTGGGCGATGAGGCGACTGACGTGCTCACGCTGGTAAATGAGCTCCGCAGCCGTGAACTGCGCCACGACCTGCTTGGCCACCTCGTTCACGATCGACGGCAGCACCTTCTCATCGTAGTCTGTCGGGCAGAGCGAGCGAAGGCGTCAGTGCTCCTATTCGACCAGCCGACTAGCTGCCAAGACAGTCGAGCTCCGCATCGCAATCGCGTGAGAACGCACCGAGGCCCAGGTGCGTGTAGATCCACTGCAGGCGGCCGCGGTCCGGCTTGGAGAGCACACGGATGGCGATGTTGATCATCTGCAGGTCCTTCGTGCCCGTGATCGACGAGTAGGTGCGCGGGCGCGTGCGCACGTCGAAGATGATGGGGCGCTGCAGCCACGGCAGCAGGAAGTGCGTGCCCTGCTCCATCACGGTCTGCCCGACGCCGTCGAGGCGCGAGTAGACCACCGCGCGGTGGCCCGCGGGCACGTTGTAGATCGAGTGGTAGGCGCCGTAGGTGGCGGCGCCCGCGAAGGTCGCAAACTTGGCGAGCGCGAGCGCGGGGCGGCCGGCGCCCGGCGGCATCTTGATGTTCTTCATGTTCTCCATCGCCTGCTTGCCCTTGTCCATGGCGCTCACGCTTGTCGCTCTTCCTGAGCTCTTCGAGAGATTCTAGCTGGAGGAGGAATGCGAGACTCGCAGCCACACAGCGATATTGGAGGAAGATGTGATAGTGAAGAAACCCAGTATCGCACTCGACAATCATTCCGACTCGCTTCCGGATTGCGGTTCGCCGGCGGTTCAGCGGTTCAGCGGACCGGTCTCGCTGGCCGGTTGGAGAACGTGATAGTGAAGAAACCCGGGAGGTTTGGATGGTTGGCGAGCCGAGCTGCGCCAGTCAATAGCGCTCAGGCTCGGGCCGCCATCCGCGCTCTGCCGCCGCTCGCCGCCTCGCCCTCACTCCCTTCGCACTCGCATAGCAGCCAGGACCAATATGCCGAAGGTTTCGCGTCACCGCAACTACCGCAAGACCTACCGCACGCCGGCGCGCGCCTTCGAGAAGGAGCGCCTCGACCAGGAGCTCAAGCTCCTCGGCGAGTACGGCCTCCGCTGCAAGCGCGAGATCTGGCGCGTGCAGTTCGCGCTCTCCAAGCTGCGCAAGGCCGCGCGTGAGCTGCTCACGCTCGACGCCAAGGACCCGAAGCGCCTCTTCGAGGGCGCGGCGCTGCTGCGCCGCCTCGTGCGCTACGGCCTCCTCTCGGACGAGGAGCGCGAGCTCGACTTCGTGCTGCGCCTGACGGTGCAGAAGCTGCTCGAGCGCCGCCTGCAGACCAAGGTCTTCAAGCAGGGCCTCGCCAAGTCGGTGCACCAGGCGCGCGTGCTCATCAAGCAGCGCCACATCCGCGTCGGCAAGCAGCTTGTGGACGTGCCGTCGTTCATGGTGCGCCTCGACTCCGAAAAGCACATCGACTTCACGATCACCTCGCCGTACGGCCAGGGCCGCCCTGTACGTAGCTCTTCCTGCTGCTTGCGTGTACCCGGCAATAGCAGCCGCAGCAACAGCGGCGGCGACAATCGCGCGCTCTCTCTCCTGCTCTCTCCGGTCTCTCGACCCGCGTCACAGAGTTCGTCGGTGTCAACCCACCCACCCAACTGACTGCCAACGAGATCGTTGGAGAGACAGGAGAGAAAGTCGTCGACGCTGCGGCTGCAGCTGCTGTCGTGTCCGGGAACAGGTCAGCGCGTCCGGACGAGTGGAACTGACGGCTGGTGACTGTGTATCTGTGCTTTCTGCCGTTCATCCGACAGGGTCGCGTTGCTCGCCGCCGCTCTGCGCAGCGCGCCGCCGCCGCCAACGGCGGTGACGAGGACGACGAGTAGGCTTGCGGCGCTTGACTCCGTCTCCTAGCCTGCGAATTAGTTGTTCCGCTCGATCCGCGCGTCCAGCTGCGCTCCGCAGAGAACTCGCGTCCGCGGAGCAGGCTGCGCGTCGACGCTAACTTCTAATATCATGCGATAACTTGGGGAAATGGACACTCGCGTCGTCGTCTCCGGCTGCCGCCGCCGAGCACAGCGGGTGACTCGCTTTCTTCAAGCGGCAGGTAGCGTTGACTGTCAGAACGCGACTCAACATCACCAACAGGTTCAAGATACTACGCAGTTCTCGAGAGAACAAGAAACGATACAACATGTCCACCAGACCTCCGATAAACGTGTCCACCAGACATCCGTGTTGCTTCCTCCGTCCGCTGTCACTCGCCTCACTTGCTCACTCTCCTCGTGTTGCGGTTGCGTCGATCCCCAGTGCTCCGACGGCGATGCCACGAGCACCAACCCACACTCACGCTGCTGCCACACGTCCACTCTGATTGGCGGCACGAGAATCCAGAGCCGCTTCCTGCGACTCGCAGCACTCGAAGCACTTCGAGCAGCTCAATTCAGCTCACTTCCCAACTCGCCACCTCCCAGCTCAGCACCCGACACCGGACGCCCAGCCAGCTCCGCTCGCTCGCACCCCCATGCCGTCCGCCCACAGGTCTCGTCGCAGCGCTCGGACGGCGCTCCGCGTGCTCACAGACCTGAGTCTCCTGCGGAGCGTCGCGCAGTTCTCCGCCGGCGTCTCCTTCGACGTCCACCTCGTCGCGCAGCAGCTCGTGTGCGCGCGTGTGTGGAACGACCAAGTGCCGCCGCAGGACGTCGAGCTGTGGCAGCGCGCGGTGCGCGCCGGCGACAGACGCACGCTCGAGGCGCTGCAGACGCTGTCCGAGTCCGCGGCGATCGGCAGCCGCGTCCGCCGGGTGCTCGCCGGCATCCTCGCCTATGCAGTACTGCACTCGAAGGACTGGGAGCTGCTCGGGTGGCTCGACGACCTGGACGCGTTCCCTGACGAGACCCACGACCGGATCGGCTGGAACGAGACCTACCTGCTCGGCGAGCGCGGCGACGTCGACGTTGTCCGGTGGCTCAAGGGCCGCGGCTTCTTCCTCAACTACCAGCTGTTCCTCGGCGCGGCCGCCGGGGGTCACCT
>JAASGM010000742.1:0-13786 GCA_023334215.1 Globisporangium cystogenes | reverse complement strand
GTGGCGCTCAACCTTCCTGGCTTCGACGACTCGGAGGTGATCGACACGGCGAACCGCTTCGAGCACGTGACAGCAGTGGGCATTGCGGAGATCGCGTACGAGGCGCTGGCAGAGATATGCAGGAACGCGAAACAAGTGTTCTCAGGTGTCGAAGTCGCATGATACTTGCTTGATATAATATGCTGCTCCAATACATTGTAGTATACTTCGATTTCATCATTTGAATTCTGGCGCGCAGGTGATCATGAACCAGGAGCAGCAGCAGAAGCAGCTGGAGGACGAAGACGCACTCGCGAGCGCCGTGAGCCTCACAGCCGACGGCGCGCGCGTGCTGCGCGGCGAACTCCCGCGCGGCAGCAGCACAGGCGACGCGGGCGTGTTGCTGCAGGTGCTGAGCGTGACGCGGCGTACGTGGCGCTCCTGGCGACACCTTCACGACGTGAGCGAGAGAGAAGAAGAAGAAAAAAAACGCTCACACGTGCTGCAGACCTGGTGGACCCGGCGCTGCGGCGGCTGCTGGCGGGCGCCGGCGGCCCCGCGCGCGACGCGTTCGACGTGGTGCTGAGCGACGGGCGGCTGAAAACCAAGTGTCTGCTGGCGCCGGCGCTGAACGCCGCCGTGTGGCGCGGACAAGTGGCGCCGCTCGACGTCATCTGGGTACTGCGCCCAGCTCTTCTCTCTCTCTCTCTCTCTCTTTGTATGGAAGAAGTAGCGGCGCTGACGAGAGCTCGTCGGGACGCACAAGGTGTCCGAGTTCCAAGTGCTGCGGACCGAGAGCGGCCGGCCCGTGTGCCTCGTCACCGACTTCGAGTCCGTCGCGCAGCAGAACGCCAAGTTCTTCGTGACGGCGCCTGCGTTGCCGCCGCCCGAGAAGCGGCGCGCGGCGCAGCAGCTGCAGGTGCAGAAGGACGACGGAGACGACCTCGCGTTCGTCTCGAGCGCGAGCGAGCGCGACACGGGGCTGCTGCCAGTGGCGGGCGAGCGTGCGTACTACCTGCCGCTCGACTCGGACCAGTTCCCGCTCGAGTGGGAGGCCACCGGCCCTCCGACGAGCGCGCGCCGACTGTGCGCGAGTCCGTTCGCGGCGTCGCGGCGGATCCGCTCGATCCGGGAGATCCACGACCTGCTCGCTGGCGCCGACGCGGTCCGCTGCCCGCCGCTGGTCGGCGTCGTGCGCGTCAAGTCCAAGGTGACGCACTTCGGCGAGCCCGGCGTCGCGAACCCGTTCCCGTTCATGTTCCACATCATCGTCGGTGCGTTAGCGGCTGGCGCTTCGAGACGAGACAGCTGCGCTCACGTCTCAAGGCGTTGTATGGGTGCGTACAGGCGACAGCGACGCGGTGGCCGAGGTCGCGTTCTTCGGTTCGATGTGCGCCAAGTACTTTGGCGCGATCGACGAGGGCGACCTCGTCCAGCTCTGCGGCTACTCGGCCAAGGCCGATCCGGCGAGCAGCGCGTCGGACAGCCTGCTGTTCTTCGAGCACGAGTCTGTCGGGGAAGTGTGTCACGTGTCTGGTGCGTCCTCATGGCTTCACGTACTCTTAGCAGTCGTCGTACCGTCCACTCACGCGCTGGTGGGGGACGGACGAGTGCAGAGAAACACTGGAAGCTGCTGCAGACGCTTCGCCTCGTGCCGGAGCCGGTGGGTGCGAGCGACTCGAGCGACAGCGACGCGACAGCTCCGATCTGGTTCGAGCGCAGCTTCGGGAGCACGCTCGACGCGCAGTACGCGCGGGAGCAGGTGGGCGATCGGAACGTCAGCGCCGCGTTCTTCGACTTCGTCGGGGTCCTCTCGTTCGTCGGGAAGATCTGCCGCAAGCGGAAGCGCGCGGCCGCGGACGAAGCCGGCGGAGCTGTGACGCAGTACCGGTGGCTCAAGGCGGTCGACCGGAGTTCGTCCGTCGAGATGGCGATCTTGCTGCACGACTGCTCGCACCCGCAGCAGTTCCGCAGCCTGAAGGCGGGCGACTTCGTCGTGCTCACGCGGCTGAAGTGGGTGGTGGAGCGCGACCCAGCGACGTTCCTGAGCTCGCACCAGGTGACTGCAGTGGACGACCACATCTTCGGCGCGCAGTACGCCGCGTGCAGCGCCTTCTCGGCGCTGCGCGTGAACGACGCGACCGCCGCGTTCGACGGCGTCGAGGACTGCAGCCTGAGCAAGTTCTTCGCGACCAAGCTGGTGGCGAACAGCACGGTGCGCGAGCACGAGGCGGCCGACGAGAGCTGGCTCGAAGGCGAGACGATCGCGCAGTACCACGCGCTGCCGAACGTTGTCGGCGACTCGGCGCTGTCCTCGACCGACTTTCTCGGGCGGAAGACGCACCCGTACAGGTGCGACTCGTCTTCTCTCTGGATACTGAGTCTCTCGCACCCACTCACACTCACATGCGGTGTCATCAGCGAACTCTTGACGATCGTCCAGAGTCTCGAGACGATGGAGCACAGACACATCGGCGTCACGGCGCGGCTGACGCTGATCCCGAAGGCGCCGAGCAAGGAGGACCGGCACTCGCCCCTGGCGTACGAGATCGAGTTCGGCGACGCCGACCGCAGTCGGAGGGCGACGCTCCACTTGAACCCGGTCTTCCACACCCTCACGGACTCGACCGCGGCGCGCAACCGGATCAAGAACGCCGCGCCAGGCGCTTTCGACGGGCTCTTCAGCACGCTGGCGCCGTCGATCGTCGACGAGCTGGTCGCCGCGGCCACGAAGCGCGCGGAGAACCGGGAGCCGCGGCTGGCGATCGCGTCCAGCGGGGGCCACCGCCAGCCCAAGTCGCTCACGCGCGCGTTCATCGAGCAGCACCTGGTCAAGAGCCAGCGCGAGTTCGTCTTCTCGACGCACTTGTACCGCACGCCGCAAGGCCGCGTGACGGTGGAAGTCGACGCGATCCTGCCGCTCGCGGCGGCGTCGACGCTCTGAGCCGAGTGGCGTGGCTCGTGACGAACGCACCCGCAAGAGAGAGACAGAGAACGGAGCTCTTCGTGTATCTGCTGACTACTCTTATCTGGCTTGCTGCGCGGTCTTCATCGGATGGCCGGCGGCTTTGCGGTGCTTGTCGACGCCGCCGCCGCCGCTGGCCGCCGCCGCGCGCGACGCGAGCTTCTTCTTGCCCGTGAAGTACTCGCTCGAGCTGTGCACCTTGTAGCCGTAGACGCGCGGCACGTACTCCTGCGTCGGCGGCGGCGGCACCAGCTGCGCGTGCGTCATCAGGAACACGTGCGGGAACGTCGCGCCAAAGTACGCGCCGTCGATCTCTGTCAGCAGTGGGGAAGAGGGGTGAGAGGAGTCAGCGGCGACTGACAGTGAGCGAAGACGCGCAGGCAGCGCCAACGTACGGCCGGCGCGCTGGGACTTGGGGAAGAAGATGTCGCGGCACTTGGGGCAGAAGACGTTGACCGTCGTGTGGCGCGGGACGTCCGACTGGCCGACCGGGAGCACCGGCTGGCCCTGGCAGTACACGCGGTGGCAGCGGCCGAAGTCGACGCTCTGGAACTTGTCGAGCATCGCGGCCATGCCCTTGGTGGTCAGGATGTAGCGCGCGTGGATGAGCCCGTAGAGCATCTCGGCGGCCGACTCGATCATCTCCTGCTGGATCTGCGTCAGGTTCTGGTCGGTCGGCGTCTCGATGTCCAGGATCACGTCGAGCGCGTAGTCGTAGTACGGCACGAAGCTGCTGAGCCCCGTGAGGTTGAAGTCGTCCTCGATGTAGTCCTCGTCCACCTCGCACAGGAACGCGTTCTCGCGCAGCGAGCAGAACCAGTTGATCCAGCTCGTCTCCTCCTCGCTGCCCTCGACGTCGTTCTCGTCGTCGTCCGCGTCGTCGTCGTCATCGTCGTCGTCGTCGTCGTCGTCGCTCGACTCGGACGAGAGGCTCTCGGAGCCTTCGACGTCGTTCTCGAGCTGCAGGTCGCCCAGCTGACCGTAGAGGCGGCTGAGCTCCGCCGCGTCCTCGCTCGGCTCGGCGCTCGCGGCGGCGCGCTGGCTCATGAGTGAAGGTCCTTCTCCTTTCGACGGGAGGGCGATCGCGTTGCGAGGAAGCGGACGAGGAGAAGGACGCGCGCCACGCCACCAGCAGCTTCGCTGTGTGGGAACTCGCCTCTTTTTGTGTGGGGAATTGTCCGAGAAAGATTATGGTAGTGATATAAGCGAGATTGTATAGTACTGTTGTACGGTACTCAGGTGCGGTACATCCAGTCAGCCAATCAGCTCGCGTTCTGGAATGGTTCTTACAAGAACCAAGTCACAAAATATAAACTTACGAAAAGAAAAATCACGAGGACATTGCATTGTAACGTGTTCCCTGTCCTCCTTTGCTGCTCGCGTCGCTCTCTATGTGGTGATCAGTTCTTCCCCTTCTTCCCCTTCTTCGGCTGCTGCTGCTGCTGCGACTGCGGCTGCTTCTTCGCACCGAACGTCGACGCAGTGAACGACGCGGCGTTCGCGTTCAGAGTCGACGACGAAGATCCCGCGACAGGTTTCGCCGCCGCCGATGAGTTCATGCCCGGAACCGGACGGCCGCCGAGCGCCGGACTCCCCCACGCGCCACTCTTCGCCTTCGGCGACGGCTTCTTCCCGGCAGCTTTCGCGGCGTCGGTCGGCGGAGCGACAGCAGCAGCAGACGCCACCTTCGCGTTCGAGCGGATGTAGAAGAGCAGGTAGGCGTTCTCCGCGAGCGCCGTGGCCTCCGCGATCGACGACACGTGCTCGTCGTCGAAGCGGAACCACTGGTCTTTGTTGTCGCGGCACACGCACGTGTAGTGGCCGCCGACCACGAACTTGCCGTGGTGCGACACGACCGCGAAGAGCTCGTACACTGGCGGGTTGGCGAACTTGGTCGCAGACTGGCAGTCATCGGCGACACCGTCGGCGCTGTTCTCCGCGCGGCACGTACTCGACATGAACGGCGACGGGAACTCGAAGCGGCTCGGGTACTGCACGAACTGCTGGAGCTTCACCGGGCCCTGCTCCGGGTGGTACGTGAACCGCTTGATGTTGAACGTGAGCACGACCGGGAGCGACTCCATCGTCGTGAAGCGCTTCATCGTCGGGTTCTTGTACGCGTCCTCGATCACCTCGACGTCGAACGCCTTGCGCATCATCTCGTCGATCGTGTACGTCACCGGCGGCTTCGACTGGCCGTTCGCGCCGGGCACGAACGTCGCTGCCGCCGCGTCCGGCTCGTGCTCCAGGTTCAGGTGCAGGCAGTGGAACGGCTCGATCGTGATCGAGCTCTGTTTCTTCCCCGTCTGCTTGAGCTCCGACCGGAGCGCGCCTTTGAAGAGCCAGTTGACCGGCGACCGGGTCGCGTCGACCGGGTTCTGGCGCAGCACGCTGCTCTTGCCCTTCCGCCCGACCTCGGCCCACTCGTCGTCAAAGTCCTCGGCGCCGTCGTTCGCGATCGTCGGGTTGCTGTTCGTCGCCGCCGGGCGCTTCGTCTGCTGCTCGCACGACGCCGGGAGCTCCAGCCCGCTCTTCTCGTACTCCGAGTGGAGGTAGTCGAGGAAGAACTCGAGGAACTCGAGCGCGTCCTCCTGCTCGCCGCGCATCTTCTGGAACTCGCTCAGCACGTCCATGAAGTAGCCGCTGATCTTGATCGACTTGGGGATCTTGTTCGCGCTCAGCTCCGGCGCCGCGTTGACTGTCGCAGCGAAGGCAAGCATATCGCGTCTGTCAGCAGTGTCAACAGCAGCAGCAACACTCACTCCCCCACGCTCGAACAGCAGCGAAGACGCCACGCACGTCGGCCGAGAACGGGCTCCTCGAACTCGCGCACGAACGCGATGAGGTGGCTCCAGGCCTTGAACGTCTGCGGCGACGCCAGCAGCTCCTTGTTCGGCGCGACTGCGCTCGAGACGTCCACGAGGATGCTGCGTAGGACGAACGAACGAGCGCGTCAGGCGTCACGACTCTCCCACCTTCCATCCCCCAGCAGCGGCACGTTCAGGCGAGACGCACTTGAGGAATGGCGCGCACGCCAGCAGTGACTGAAGGATCACGTTCTGGAAGCACGTGTTGCCCTGGTTCACGAGCCCACTGGCCACGCGACCAGAGCGCAGCAGTGAGCGCCTCGTCACACCCGCCGCTCGCTCGCTCGCGACACCAGCAGCAGGCAGCGCACCGCTTCTTCATCTCCTTGCCCGGCGCCGCGACGTCGAGCGCCTTGAGCGCCTCCTGGATCGCGAACTCGAACGGCACCGCCGCCACCCCTTCCTGCGCGAGCTCGCTGAACGTCGGCGCCGCCATCGCACCGCCCCATGCCGGCGGCGGCGGCGCAGGCGGTTCCTCCTTGGGGATCACGACGCCGAGCGCCTCGGCCCAGGACTTGGTCATCGGCGGCGGCGGCGGCGCCGGCACTGCGGACTTTTCCTCCTCCTCCTTTCGCTCGTCATCTGAGCACAGCAGCATCAGCAGCAGGTCGTCACGCACGTGCACGCAAACGGTTGGTCGTAGTGTGGCGTCGTCCCGATCAACCCAACAGATCCGCACCCGCGTGCAGCGCCTTCGCCGTTTCTTCGGCTGTGAAATCACCAAACGTGATCACGAGCTCCGCCGGGTCCTCCGCTTGAGGAGCAGGCGGCGCGGGAGGAGGCGGTGCCGGTGCGGCGTCAGGCACTCCCCACGCGAACGGCTTTTTCGGAACCTGTGGCTGCGGCGGCTGTTGCTGCGGCGGCTGTTGCTGCGGCTGCGGAGCAGGTCGGTGGGTTTGCTGCTGCGGCGGCTGCCGAGGCGGGCGCTGGCCCTGGGGCGAGCGGCGCGGAGCACCAGTGTCGTCACGCGCAGCTCCCCGAGGAGCGCCTCTCGTTTGAGCTCGCATGTTTTTAAAAGTGTATAAAATGTATGTGATTTTGACAAAAAATTAGTGTCGAAAAGAAAAACACTTTTTCGACATAGATTTGGACATCATTCCAAATCAACATGGATGAGTTTGATGAGTCCGAGGAGTATGACGACGACGAGGAGGTGGAGGAGGTGGCCGACGACCTGCCGATGCGCGTTGTTTCGCGCCTCTTTCTCGGCTCAGTGGACGCGGCGCGCAACGTCGCTGCACTGCAGCGAGCCGGCATCGCGTTCACACTCGCGCTGCTGAGCGCCAGCGACCACGCGGCCGGGAACGGCGTTGAAACCTGCGATTCCGATGGTGTCGAACGCGCCGAATTCGCACTTGACGACTCGCTGGACGCGCCGCTGCTGCTGAAGCTGCCCGCGCTTCTCGACGCGCTCACCCGCATTCTGTACGCTGCTCTGTCTTTCGAAGGATATGAGTCATGGCGTCACGGCTCCTCACGTTGCTCCGCTTGCAGACAGGAGGCGGAACGTGTGGACAAGAACGTTCTGGTGCACTGGTGCGCACTTGAGAGGCGCTGCGCGTCCAACCTTCTGCTGTCTGCCAGCTCTGCGAGGCGCTCGGTCTAACGCATCCGGTGCTGCTCAGCGTCGCAGGCCGCTCGCGCTCGCCGGCGCTGGTCGCCGCGTGGCTCCTCGCGCAGGCGCCGCTCCAGTTCGCCAGTCCCGAGCAGGCGATCGGCGCCATCCGGTTCGTTTGGTGACGCCGCTTCTACGTGTGCTCGTGGCGGCCTCTAGTACTAAGTGACCCGGGTGCCGTCTCCGACAGAGTCGTTAGGCCGTGGGTCGACATCAACGCGCACTTCCAGCGCGAGCTGCAGGTCTTCCACCGTATCGCGACGCTGAGCGCCAGCCCAGCGGAGCTGCTGAGTCGCGACGAGGCGCTCGCGCTCGCGCGGCGGCCGCTGCCTCGCGTGGACTTTGGCGCGGCGCTCGCGCGCGACGTCCTCGCTGGCTCGAAGACCATCACCATGCGGCTGCTCTCGGACATCGCGGAGGACGCCAACTCGGATCTGAGCGCGCTGTTCACCCACTCGATCGCGGTCGCAACCACCGCCGACGAGCGTCCGGAGGATGCGACTCTTCCTTCTGAGACGTTGACGCCGGCGCCGGTGACGCGGCGGCCGTTCGCGCTGCTCCGCGTCAACCGCGTGGCGACGCAGACGCTCGCGTCGCTGGACGCCCGCGACCTCAGCAAGACGGGCTTCGCGTCCGCCGCGCAGGTGCTGCGCGTGCTCCAGGAGTTCTACCCGAGCGTGACGGAGTCGACGCCGCTGCTCATGCTGCACTTCCGGTGCGTCGGCCGCCTGAGCACAGGCGACGAGTGAGTGGACAGGAGAACGAATCGGAGGCGAGCGTACGTGTTCAAGGGCGTGGGGAGGATCTACTGTAGTGTGTGTGAGCAGAGAGATGCAAGCGAGCCGAGGGCTGCTGCGGACGAGAGCGAATCACTGCGACGCGCGGCTGTCGAGCGCCTGGGAGAGCAGCAGCCGCCCGCGCGTCGAGAGCGCGCGCCGGAGCTCCACCTCTCGGTGGGTCCCCGGCACGAGCCGCACGCTCGCTGCGCGTCGCGAAGGCGCGACGGTTGCGCCGATCGAGTGGCGCCTGGAGCTGCTCTGCCGCCTGGTCGGCGGGTGCTCGTTTGGCGGTGGCAGCGCATCTGCTCGGCGCGAGTCCGTGGACCAGACGACCGTGCCGACGGAGAGCGCGGACGTGGACGCGCTGCGCTCGAAGCCCGCGAACTCGCCCCAGTCCTCGCTCGAGTGCAGCGACAGCGACGAGCCGTCGCGCGAGTCCTTCTCGTACGCCGCGAAGTCGGCCCACTCCTCGCTCGCGAGCTTGGAGAACGGCAGCAGCTGCGTCGGCGGCGGCGGCACCAGCGGCACCGTCGTCGTCGTCGCGGGGCCGCCAAGCAGCTCGGCGTCGCTCGTGAAGCTTAACGTACTCGTGATGCTGCGCAGCGACATGGCCGCGGCCGCGGCGGCGAAGTCGCCGGCGCGGATCTGCTCGAGCTGCTGCCGCACGTCGTCGAGCGTCGGGCGGCTCTCGAGGTCCGGGATGAGCATCCACTTGATGAACGACGTGAACGTGGGCGAGAAGCGCTCGTCGCCGAAGCACGACGGCGGCCCCGACGGCTGCGCTGGGAAGCGCACGCTGCCGTTCAGGATCGCGAGCTGCTGCACGCCGTCGCGCGCGCTCTCGAACGGCGAAAAGGGCCCGAACGCCATCGCGTAGAGCGTGCAGCCGAGCTGCCACACGTCCGTGCGGCCGTCGACGACGGCGTTCGGTGTGAAGCCGTTGGCCGCCCAGAGCTCCGGCGGGCGGAACGCCGCGCTGCTGAGCGCCGCGGCCTCCTCGCAGAGCGCCGCGTGCTCGGCCGCGCTGCGGAGGCGGATGCTCAGCGGCGCGACCGAGCCAAAGTCCGTGAGCATCGGCGTCACGGGGTTCGCGGACGCGAGCAGCACGTTGCCCGGCTTGATGTCGCGGTGCGCGAAGCCGCGGTCGTGCAGGTGCTGCACGGCGCCGAGCAGCTGCGCGAAGAAGCGCAGGCACTCGGCCTCGGAGAAGGGCGCCGTGCCCTTCTCGAACGCGTCCTGCAGCAGCGTCTGCAGCGACCCGTGCGCGCAGATCGGGAAGAGCATGAGCACCTCCTTGGCGCCGGCGTCGCTGACGCTGAGGCTGCGCGACGGCGCGTAGCGGCCACGAGTGCTGCTGCTGCGCTTGGTCGCGGTACTGCTGCTGCTGCTGTTGCTGGCGTACGAGACGCTCTCCGCCGCGACGTCGCGCACCTCGGCGTCCACGAGCGGCAGCACGTGCGCGTGCTGCAGGCGCCGGTGCACGCGGATCTCGAGCTGCAGGCGCTCGAGCTGCTCGGCGTCGCGCACGCCGCGCACCCACTTGAGCGCCAGGTGGCGCTTGTCGCCGCGCCGCAGCACCTCGTACACGGCAGCCGAGCCGCCCTCGCCCAGCGTCCCCAGGATCTTGTACGCGTCGCCGTTCACGCGCGCCGCGGCGTTGCCCATGGTGCTGGAGCTGCTCGTTCGCGATCTTTGAGAGTCGGAAGGAGGAGGCATCTTCCCTGATTTTGTCACTATCGATTTGGTGACGTAATACCGACTTTTGTCACTATCAGAGAGAACGCGAAGCCATGAGCGGCGCCATGAGCAGGTGCTTCCTCCTCCTCCTCCTCCTCCTGCTGCTGCTGCTGCTGTTCTCTCTCTCTCTTGATGCAGGCTGCACACGCGCGTTTCTGCCTACTTACGCTCTGTATGCACGTGCGTCTGCAGCGCCGCCGCCTCCTCCTGCGTGCTGAACCGCGCGGCGCGCGACAAACTCCCGCGGGTGCTGACGCACGTCATCGACGCGCTCGCGACCTCCGACGTCCGTTCCGACACTGCACGCACCAGCGAAGCATCTCTCACGCATATCAACTGCTCTATGGTGCGCGCAGTCCCTCGAGGTCTTCTCCGCGGACGAGAAGCAGCAGCTGTGCGACATGCTGGCGCTCCCGGCGGTCGCCGACGTGGACGCGCTCGCGGCGCTCGTGGCGCGCGCGCTCGTGGACGCCGCGCATTTCGGTGCCGTGGACCGCGACGCGCTGCTTCACCGCGAGGCAGTGGACGCGGACGCGCTCGCGCTGCTCGAGAAGGCGTGGCGCAAGAAGGGCCGCGCCGCCGCGCCGCAGATCGCGGCGAGACACCCGCTGGACGCGGCGGCGCTGGCGCAGACGCCCGTGCTCGCCGACGCCAACTGGCGGCTGCACGTGGAGCTCGGGCAGAGCAAAGTGAGGGGGCAGACGGACCCGACGGCGATCTTCCAGCTGACGCTGCAGGACCCGACGGACGCGCAGCAGGTGGGGAGTGGCAAGCGGAGGAGACGCGGGCATGCGACGCTCACGCCCGCTGCTGTCGTTGGGTGCGCAGGACGAGAAGCTCGACGTGGAGCTCTCGCACGACGACCTGCACGCGCTCTTCCAGCAACTCAACGCGATCCAAGCCGAGATGGACCGCCGCAGTTGCAGCCAAGCGAACGCTGCGTAGGATGCGCGACGCGGTTGAGTGTGTGAGAGAGAGGAGCCTGAGAACGCGACTTACTCTGCCGGCACCAGCAGCCGCATGCTCACGTCCACCTCGTCCCTTCCGAGGCCCTGCGTGATCGCCGGGAACAGCGCGCGGTGCTCGAAGCGAACGCGGAGTCGCGTCCGACGGGAGGCAGCGTCGTCGCTCTTGCTCTCGTCGGGCTCGTGCTCGCGAGGATCGCCTCGTGCACACTGCGGTGCGCCGTTGAGGAAGAACGAGACGCAGCGCTCGTTCATGTCGAGGAGGACGCCGACGGTGTCGCCTTCTCCAAACGGCTCGAACCGCCCGACCTCGCGTCCGCCCTTGAGGACTGCGCCACTGGCAGCGTATCCGATCCCCCCACTCGCTCTCCACGGCGCATGTGCGTCCTGCAGCGTCTCGCACTCGAAGTCTTCGCTGGCAGCAGCTCCGACGACCAACGCCGACGCGCCGCTGCTGCAGGAGACGATCGCCACCTCCCAGAAGTGCTCTCCGCTCGTGAAGAAGTGCTGGCGTAGGAGACGGTGGCGCGTCACGTGCGGCCACATGCGGTGCTGCTGCTGTCGTAGATGTCGTCGCAGGATGTGAGGACGTTGACCAGCCCAACCCATCAACCGTGACTATCCAAAGCCTAAGCTGTCATCGCGTTAGACTTGCAACATGCATGAAGGACTCTGCACTCTCTCTCTCCTCCTCCTCTCATCACTTCTCGTATCCGACACCGCTGGCGGCACCAGCTGCTCCGTCTTGGTGCCGGACGTCCCCAGAGCCTTCGACAAGTAGCCCGACCTAGAGGTCCGAGCGCCAGTACACCTCGTACTTGGAGTTCACGACGAAGATGCGGCCGCTGTTGACCGTCGCGTACGACGCCTTGCCCTCGAGCTCCTTCCAGTTGGGCGTCCCCGAGAGGAAGCCCGAGTCGGCGCACTTGATCTTGCCGCCCGCGTCCGTGCCGCAGAGGTTGATGCCGTCGTAGTCGAGGTTGCGCAGGTTGCCTGGGATCTGGGTCCACTTGGGCTCGCCGTACGAGCGGCCGACCCAGACGAAGTCGTCCACGGGGCTCGTGCCGAAGAGCGCGCCATTGAGCACGAGGATGTTCTTGAACGTGCCCTTGGGGCCCTTCCACTGCGGGTTCGAGTCGATCTGCGAGTCCGCGCACCAGACCAAGTTGCTGTTGTCCACGGCGCAGAGCTGCTTCCCGTCGGTCGAGAGCTGCTTGTAGTCGCCGTTCAGCAGGCGCCACTGTGTCGGGCCGTGCGAGTTCGCCGTCCAGACGTTGCCGAGGCTGTTGACGCCGTAGATCGCGTCGCCCCAGACCACCACGTGCGTGAGCAGGCCGTCGAACTGCTGCCAGTTCGGCGCGCCTTCCTCGAAGCCACCCGTGGCGCACCAAATGCTCTGATCGGTGGCCGTGCCGCAGAGCGTGCGGCCGTCGTAGTTGAGCTGGCGCAGGTTCGGCTGCGTCTTGAGCTTGGTCCAGCCGGTCATCTTCGGCGGCGGCGGCGTGAAGAGCTTCTCATAGATCATCGTATCGAGCCCGACGGCGTAGACGCGGCCGGCTTCGACGTCGACGTTCACGAACTGGCCAGAGAGTTGGTACCAGTTCGGCGTGGAGCGGATGCCCTCGTCCGCGCAGAACAAGTCGTAATTGCTCGAGACGCCGCAGAGCAGCACGCCGTCGTATGCGAGCTGCATGAGCCCGCCCGGCGGCCCGGGAATCGTGGTCCAGGTCGGCTCGCCGTCCGAGTAGCCCCACCAGACCGTGTCGTCCGGCGCGATCGCGAACAGGATGCCGTCCGTGAGGTCCACCTGCTTGAAGCTGCCGGGGAGCTGGCGCCAGTTCGGGTTCGTCATGATCGCGTCGTCGGCGCAGAGGAGGTCATTGTTGCCGTTCACGCCGCACACTTGCTTGCCGTCGCTCGAGATCTGCTTGAGGTTGCCGGGGATCAGGCGCCAGTTCGGATCCCCGAAGCTCGAGGCGACTCGGATCTCGTAATGCGAGTTGACGGTCCAGATGTAATCGCCCCAGACCGAGGCCCACTTGATGTCCCCGTCGACGCCTCTCCAGAACGGGGAGTCGTCGAGGTTCTCGGTCGCGCACAAAAGGCTACCGCCGTTCTCGCCGCCGCCTCGACACAGCGTCTTGCCGTCGTACGCCACTTGGCCGCCCTCCGTTCCGATCGCGCGCCACACGGACTCGAACTTGCCGAGCGCGTGCACGGACGCCAGCGAGCTCGCGACGCCGAGCAGGATCGCTTGGACCGACACCATCCTGAGTTGCAACCTCGGGACCCTCTCACTCGGGACAACGAGCTGTGTGCGCGCTCGCGGCTGGAAAATCCAAAGTGGTGGCCACCGACCTCGAGGCAGCGCAAGGCGATGGATAGAGGTCTCCATGGAGCCTCCGGTGGTGGAGTTCGTGCCTCTTGGGGCATTTGTGCGGCTGCCGTGCGCTGCAACGCGTCGCGCGCGATGGCGCTTCGCGGCGCCTTCTCGCGATCGCGATCTTTTACACCTGGCACAGCCCAGCAAAGTCCCGAGCTTCTGCCGTGAGCGAGCAGACTTCATCCGCACAGCGCAGCATGGAGATGGCCGCAGACGGCGGGGGCTCCTCTATGACATCGGTAAGTCACGGTCTCGCACTTCGTAGTAGTAGTCGACATGAAACAACACAAGTGGTACAAGCACACGTGAATTCGACCGGGGAATCGGAGCGGCGCTTGGGAACGAAGCGCAACACCTCTGGTACAAATGAACCCTGTGGTGCGAGCGTTCGCTCGAACTGAAGACGAGCTCGACGTCCAGGAGAACTTGGAGGTCGGATTGAAGACGCAACAGAAGGAATAGTCGAAACAGGACATCGTAGGGGGGGGGGGGGGGG
>JAASGM010000741.1:0-13795 GCA_023334215.1 Globisporangium cystogenes | reverse complement strand
GATTATCCCCTTTTGCACGCCTTGACATGGTCTCCATGACATCATCCGATGACGTCATTCTCTTTGGAGCCAATCTCTCGATCCAGGAGTTGGTGTGGACCACACAATCTCCCATGTAACGGTAGTGGCCCGTTACAGTATTTGCCGCTGAGATGGTCACGCTGTTGCTCGGTTGACTGGTGGGCTCGTTCGGCATGTTCACATATATCCGCGCGCGCATGGTCAACTATGAGTCTGTCGTGTGCAAAGTGGATCCGCAGTTGTAGATCGTCCTTCTGTGCTATGTGACGATGATCACACTGCCGCTGCTGCTGCTGAGCTTTGACTTCTTGAACGGCGCGAGATAGTAACATACGAGCTTCATCGAGCTTCTATGAGCTCGCTTCGTGCACCAGTCCTTTACGTTGAATCTGCGGACGTCCGAGTTTTAGATCATCTTGCTCGCACTGGAGCTGGCATCGCCGTCCCATTTTTTTTTTGAAGTGGTGGAGTTTCTACCATTTCTACTTACTCTGCTGCTGCTGGTATTTTAACGATAGGTTCTAGAACAGTAAACGTTTGTTAGACGTGCGCTGGATCTTGTTGATACTACTTCGGAAGCCTGTGGCTGTGTGTATTATTGTAATGGGGTGCTCGTTACACAGAGTATCTCTCGCGGTCGGTAACTTTACCGACCGTGCAATAAGTCAGGGAACCAGGTCCCTGACTACAGTGACTCCAACGAGAGTGTCACTGTTGATTGAGGGACCAATGACGCCACATATGGCGGTCACTCGTTGGCCAGAGGCACGAGCCCTTTGAGCCAATCAGAATGTAGGCAGCGAAACTATCACAGTAGGTTAAGGTTTTTCCGTATAACCTCAACCCACAGGGGGTTGCGCCACACAAATCTCACTCTTCAATTTACCCACACAATTGTCTTTGTGTGCGCATTCTGGCTCGGAGCGGAATTCTCTCGCTCTGCATACTGAAACGCAGTCAAGCCTCTGGCCTGACTGCGAGCGCTTCCTCACACATGCACATGTGCACGCCGAGTAACGGTTACCCCGTTACAATTATGCTGCTGCTCTTGCTGCGGCAGTAGCCCAACTGTTTCATGTTACGGAACATGTGCCTCTTGAAATGGGTTGTTAGCTGTCGCTATTTATGTTTCTTCACTGTTGCTGCCTGTGTTCTTCACACCAACGCAGCCAATACGCCACAAGCTTGAAGACTGTATGCAAAAGTATTTGGTAGGCTGAAACTTCAGCGTCAGTCGACTTGAATCAGTTTACCCTTGTTTGACTTGAATCAGATTATAGTTCGAACTTAGTTCTAGTAAAAAAAATTATGCGATAAGCTACTTTTGCGTCATGATTAATGTAACGATCTGTATTTTGTGAAGAACTAGGACAAAACCGGAAATCATGTTCTTATTTTGTGAAGATCGGGCATTTGAAGTCTTTAAATGTCAAATCTGCACTCTCGATTACGTTCACAGCGAAAGCAAGTGCAATACTGAGTTCGTCGACAAAATGAATCGTGAAAGATTCCATTTTTACGACTTTTTTGAATATCAAAAAAGTCGTAAAAATGGAATCTTTCACGATTCATTTTATCGACGAACGATTCAACGCCTCGTTTTGAAGCGATTGACGAGACGTGTCTCGTCACTGAGTTCGAAGCGATTGACGAGACGTGTCTCTTCAACTCGTGTATCCCCGATAATCGCCCTGTCGCTTCGAGCATTCGCTTTTGCTATGCTCAATTCAAACACAGTGAAATAAGCGAGGTTTGCGCGATCTTTAGACGTTGTCGGCTTTATGGATTCGTGTATCCATAAGGCGACGACGTCTAAAGATCGTGCGAGGGAGAGATACGGAGCAGCTCGTTCAGCTGCTCACGCGCCGCTTCAGCTTGTTTGTTCGAGCGTGCTCGTTCGATCGGATGAGCGAGCGTCGCATTGCAGTCCACCAGCAGCACCGGTGTCCTCGCGTGGGTTGACAAGCTGGCGAAAATGCGCTAGAGTTCGTTGCGATCTTCGATCCTGCACTCAACCGGCCAGTCACTCGACTGCTGCGGTGCATGTGAACGCGCAGGCAGTAGAGGTTCTGCGCTCGTCTTCACGCGCGCATCAAGAATCGGCCACACACGGCAGCAGCTGCGCAGGATCGCGATCCAAGCCACCCAACGAACTGACTGCCTAGAGTCGAACGAGGACACCGAATATTCCGATCTGGCGCCGCTGGCAAACGCACGAGAGCGCAGCGACCGAAGAATACGCTCACGAGAGCGACAGGGGGATGCGCGCCAGCACTCCGAGGTGTCGACGATGGTCCGCCCTGCCCTGCTCGGCGGCACTAGCGGCGCGTGGGACCTTGTTCGTCCTCATTCTCGAATTTGCGCCGCCAGGAGAACACCTGCAGCCAGCTTCGCGGAGCAGCCACTCACTAAAGACTCGCTCCTCTCCAGACCGGCTCCCACACTCGCCTCCCCCACATGCCGCGATTGTACGGCGACATGATCGTGCCTGACTCACCCAAGGTCATCGAGCGCAGCGCTCATGCTGCAGCGGACCCCCGGCAGCCACCGACGCGAGTGACGAGGCAGATGGCGAAGCGACGAAGCCTCGACGATCTGGAGCCTGCGCACGACCCCAGCGAAGACGCCACCGCGTGGAAGGTGGTTGAACGTGCCTCCTCGAATGCTGCTGCTGCTACCTGCGCGAGCATCTCTCCACACAAGAAGGAGCTGTGCGCGGAATCGCCTACTGACCGCACCCTCACCTTCCTGCAGAGCGCCCGAGAGCAGAACATCCCGGTGCGGTCAGGGAAGTGGAACCCTGAAGAGGAAGACTACCTCCGGAGACTGGTCGAGCTGTTCTGCCTCGGTGTGCTCGACGAAGTGGCGCAGAAGACGTCGATGCGCGCGTGGCTGGCCCACATGCTCAACTGCTGCCCCATGCGGATCTCCAAGAAGCAGATGAGCGGCGCGAACTTCACCGGCAAAGCCAAGTTCGTGAAGAACCAGAACGCGATCGACTGCATGACGCAGCGGCAGTACGACGAAGTGAGCGACCAGCTCTGCTACCTGCGCGCGAGCTTCCTCAAGCAGTGGGCGAAGGACGAGTTCGCTCGACGGACGACGAAGGACGAGGAGACGAGCTTCGAGGACTGGTACAGCAAAGCACTCGACATGGTGCCGCACCCGAAGATCGCCAAGAGCCTCAACATCGTCGAGACGAAGCGCTGGCAGCCAGAACCCGAGTCGATGACCAAGCTGCAGGAGCAGATCGAGGAGGCACGAGCTCGCGAGCAACAGCGCCGGGAAGACGCGAGCGCGGCGTCGAGTCGATCGCTGAAGCGGCAGCGCGTGGAGGCTCGTGCGAGTGGCTTTGGAGAGTTCGCGGGCTTCCAGAACCTGATGCGTGACTCGTGTGCTCCTCCAGTCTGCGAGTCGCCGGATGTCGTCTCGCTCGACCACGCTTCTAGCGCGCACCTCAAACACGAGCAAGTCAGCGCGAGATGGATGGCGGTGATGCAAGCGGAACCCGAGATATCGCCATCGAGAAACTACGCCAGCATCCACTGCTCCAGCCTCCCGCCAGTGCACGGGGACAACGCATGCTTGGACATCGAGCTGGAGGACCAGTTTCGCTGCAGCGAGCGACTGAGCCCTCGCGAGGTCAAGGCGACAGTGCAGTTCGACTTTGGTGTGCCGAGCAGGTGGGACTACCACCGTGGCTGCGACGCGGGGGATCTGCCGAGCCGAGACTTGGCGATCTGGGAGGACAACGATCTGCTGCTCGACGGCTTCGCCATCCTCGCGGATCCTTCGTTGGTACTGTGGGAGGACTACGAGTACTCGATCGATGCGTGGGGACAGCCCGTCTTCAAACCGGGCTTCCCAGGCGTCCCCTTCTGACACGAGCTCACCTTCGCGGTGTGACGGCGCGTTGTTTGTCGGATACAGCGGATGCGAGACAGGTTGAGAGAGTGGCAAGTGTGCGTCGAAGGGTGTGCGTGTGTGCGTGTGCGCGTGCGTGTCTTCTCGTGGTAAAGCAAGCGAATGCAGCTGCATCTTCAGGAGTTGATCCAAGTGTGCGCATCCACTCGCTGCTGCACGTGGCAACGACACGGCGTTCACCCCGTCGGCCTTGCTCGGATCACTTCGAGCTGCTGCAGCGTACACGCGATCTCGCTCTGGAGATGGTCGAGGCGCGCTTGCTCGACAAGGATCGTGTCGCCGGCGTGGTTCTTGGTTCGGATGCGCGTGAGCTCCTCCGACATGGCGTGGATCTTCTCGATCGTGCTCCAGTTGCTGGTGAGAATCTGCGGGAGCCGCCGGTCGCCGCCGTCTTCCTGGTCTTCGCTGTCGTCGCGGCGCGCGCCTGCACCTCCGAGCAGCTTCTTCCGGGAGCTCTCGATGCGCAGCTTCGTCTTCTTCCCGACGCGATCGACTGCCGTCGTCACGAGCGCCGCTTCTAGCAGCTCCGACCAGTTCGGCCGCGGCGTGCACGAGCGCTGGACATGCGCGATGTCGTGCTCCAAGACCGCGATCTTCTCCGCCACCGCGGCTCGCGTGAGCTCCAGGGCGTTGGCGTCGTTGCGCGCGTCGAAGACCTCCTCCGTGCGGCGCCGCAGACGCGCCTTGCGCTGCTCGATCGCGTCCAGCAGATACGCCTTCCGCTCTTGCGCCTGAGCCACAAGCGCCTCCGGCGAGCGACGCGGGTCTCCTCCGCTCGAGCGCGTGCTGTGCGCGTCCGACGCCGCTGCCAGGATCGCGTCCACGCGCTTCGTCTTCGCCTTGTGCGCCTGCTCCTCCCTCTTCACCTCGGTCATCACAGCGGTGATCTCCTTCTTGAGCTCGCTCGCGCGCGTCATGTGCTCGTTGATCGCACTCCGGAGCTCGTCGCACGCCCAGACGCGGAGGTCTTTGCGTCGCCGCAGTGCCCGGACTCTGTCGTCGACCGCCGCCGACACGGAGTCCACTTGTCTCCTCCTCGCACGCGTGTCCTGAGCGCCGTCGCATCCTAGCGCGCGCGCGGAAGCGGCGACGAACTGCTCCTTGAAGCTTCGGCACTCGTCCTCGCGCTGCGCGATGGTCTGTGGGAGCGTGTCGTTGTGCTGCACGGTTCGCTCGAGCGCTGCAGCCAAAGACGCCAGCGTCGAGCGTCGCTCCGCAATCGCCTCATCCACCCCGCGATGCAGCTGGGAGTAGCGAACGCGCACAGGAGCGCCGCCCAGCTCGAAGGTAGATCCTTGGGTCTGGGACGCCCCTCTCGCGGTCGCAAACTCAGTCCGGCAGGCGGCTCTGCCGCGATCTCCTGTGCTCCGACAGTTCTCGGGGTCGAGGGTCTTCCAGCACGCGGCGTCGAGTGCGTCGAGCAGCTCCGAGGACGAGAGCTCGGTCGTCTCACTTGACTTGGCCGTGCTCCTCCAGCTTTGCGACGACAGGATGCGCTGCAGCACGGCGAACGCCTCTTCCGGCTGCATCTTCTCCCGGCTCGCGTCGATCTCGAGACGCGCCACCTGGCCGAACACCGTGACGGACCGGAACGCGTCCTTCGCGTGCTGCTGTAGCTGCTGCTGCTGCCTTGGCGAGAAAGCGTTCGAAGGGGTGGCGTTCGGATGACTTCGAACATGGCGGCGTCGCGCAGAGAGCTTGTACGAGCACTCGGACGCCGGTGGACTCGGCGCGCTCGCGAGCAGCAGCACGTGAGAGTCCATGCGCTCTTCTCCTTCTCCTCGAGCCTCCTCCAGAGACCTTGCGATGTGCACGGCTATCACCAAACGGATTTAGTGCACGGACCACGACAAGCGAAGAGGAAGCTCCGATGTCGCTGATGTCGCGACGTCGCGCGCTTCTCACCGCGGCTGCTGCTGTCGCGCTGCTTGGCGTGGCGATCGACGCGTCCGGACTCGGCGCGTCGAACGTGCGTGCACGCTGATCGATTCGATTCGACCTGCGAGGCGACTGACATCGAACGTTCGGCACAGCACTCGGCAGTGTGCGTGGCGACCGAGCAGTCGATCCACGCGCTCATGCTCAACCAGGACCAGCTCGCGAGCGGCATCGAGGGCAACGTCGTGCTCGCGAACGACTGCAAACAGCTCGTGCAGACGAACGTGCTGCACCACCGCTCCGAGGAGGACCAGAAGGCGCTGTGCAAGAACTCGTGCTTCGCCACGCTCAACCGCAAGTATCAGACGATGCTGCTCAACAACTGCTTCGAGTTGAGCGGCAGCAAAGACGACGGCGCGAGCGGGCGGCTGCAGGCAGCCGCGTACCAGATCGCCTGCCAGACGACCGCCGCCGGGAAGTACTGCAGTACGTTGGTCAACCTTGATCGTCCGCGCACTCTCACTTCGTCCTTCGCTGACCATCGCGATAGTCCCGATGCTCGCAGATCTCATCGCGAACGCCGGCACCAACTACGATCTCTGCTCCGACATCGTCAAAGACATGGGCTGCTGCTTCCAGAGCTACCGCCAGTACATGCTCTTCGGCACAACGGCAGCGATCGCGACACTCGACGGCGTCCAGCAAAAGTGCGCGAAGGACGGCGTGGACGGACTCGGCACCGCGTGCCCCTGCGGCGTCGACAACGCGTTCAACAAGCACGCGCTCAACGGCACTACCATCTGCTCGAGGACGCATCAGCTCGCCCCGAACACCGTGCTGCTCACCACGGCGATCGTCGCGACCTCGCTGCTGCTCTCCGTCGCTTCTCCGTGACTCGCGACTCAAAGCATGCAGGCGCACGTGTATTCCGGCGATGGCTGGCGAACACTCGCAGCCGTCGCCGCCCTCACAACGAGCGCGGTCATTCTTCCCGAGGTCGTTCCTGCTTACTTCCCCTGTTCCTCCCGCACGCAGCGCTCATGAGTCGACGACCATCGCGGCGGGTTCACTGCTGCTCTGCTCGCTCAGCACGGCCGCGACGCCCCGCTGTTCGAACTCTTCCTGTATGTGCGTGACGAAGTCGTCGAGCAGCACGGGCCACGCGCCATTCTCGTCGAAGTTGCTCAGGTCCGGCTTGATCTGCGTGCCGAACTCGAGCACCTGCATCCAGACGTCCTTCGAGATCGAGTTGCGGCAGTTCGTCTTCACGAACTTGAGCCAGTGGGGCAGCAGCGGGAAGTACGCGGGGAGCAGGAGCTCCCAGAGCCCGACCGCGATGTCGAGCGCGAGACTCTTTTGCGTCGGGTCCTTGGCAAACCCGAACGTGAACTGAGAAGGCGACCGCAGCCGTCAGCGAGCGCGTCACCACCATCACATCTGCTACGCTCGGGAGCCACGCACCGAATAAATAGGAGTGAACTCGGTCGAGTTGCGCAGCTTGCGCCGCAGGAACGGCAGCTTGGCGCGGAGGTCGTCCATCGACCGGCACTCGAGCTTCTCGAAGCCGCGCACGAACTCGCTGCGCGTGAATTCGCACATCGCCGCGGCCTCCATGAACCAGCTGAGCACGAGGATGACCGGGTCCTGCGGGTCGATCCCGAGCTCCTCGCAGAATGCGAGGATGCCGTCGTCCGTGATCGAGTCCATGCTGTCCTCGTCTGCGCAGGTGGGCAGGCGGGTCAGAGGACGGAACTCGCAGGTGCAGTCCGTCGGCAGCTCGGCGCGCACCTCGGAACTTGTCGAACACCTGGCCGATCGCCTCGAGCGACTTCTGGCGCTCACCCTTGAGCTTCTTCGCGCTTCCGCTGTGCGCCAGCTGCGTCACACGCACCACAAGAGCGCAGCGGTCAGTGCGATCTTCGGGTCATGAGTTCGTCGTTCTGTGGTTGTAGTCGCATATCTGTACGGCGCTCACCTCTGCGTGCGCCGGCCGCTTGGTCGCACCGCTCGTGCGCGCACTTCCGTTACTAGTGTCGGCTGATCTGCTGCCGTCGCCGCCCACGCTCAGCAGATACGCGCTGTTGGACGCGAGACGCTCGACCAGCTCCGCCTTCTTGCCGCTCGAGCGGATCCCTGCAGCCCGTCGCGTTGCGCCGCGAGGTCAGCTCCGGCGAAAGAAGCGCCACGCGTTGCTCCACACACACGCACCGAGCCGCTTGCAGATCTCCGTCAGCTCCTTCACGCGCAGGCTCGAGAGGTCCATCGTGACGTGCAGCGACTTGGCCAATATCTCCAGAATGACATCTTCCGACATAACCCATAATATATAATCTGCAATGGGTTACATGTATTATAACCCGTTCAGGCAAAAATAGACTACGTTTTAGAAATATCAAACAACAGGAACATCAACGAAAATATAGCCCTCATTTTGTCAAAGAGTTGACAATCAAGGCACATCCCGATGAGCGACATGAACGGCGCGGCGCCGGGCGTACGCCGACGTCGTGAGGACGCGAGTGTGGAAATCGAGGAGCTGGACTCCGCCGCGATGCGCCGGAGCGAGTACAACTCCTTTCAGCGCAAGCGACGCCACACGCTCGCGGACTACCTCGACATGCTCTCGCTCGCCGGCAGCAGCATCAGCTGCACTCGGCTCGGTGCTCACAAGCGCTCGCTCAACTCGCTTGCAAGCATGGCCTTCAGCGCCCACCTCGCTACCCTGGCACTCAATACGCTTATCCCCGGCGTATCATAATCACACATCCAAAATGCGTGCGGTAGAGAGAGAGAGAGAGAACGCGCACGTTTCGCCACCTTGCACTTGCGCACCACGTTGATAGTGAAAAGGCTACGGGTGGACAGCGTCGACAGACGCTATGACAGCTGTGCGTATGATTAAGAGTACGCCAAATCACCACTCGAGGCCACAAGAGCTAAGCCCGAGCCCACCACACCCTAGACCTCGCCCTCTTATGTCGATCCGAAGTCCTTCAACACCGAGCCCACCAAGACCGAGCCTACCACGACTAAGCCTGCCACCGCCGAGACCGCCGCAGAAGGTCCGATAGCCGGTGGCGACGGCACATTCGGCGCAGCTAGCGCTCATCACCCGACCGGGTGAGTGCTCTGCAGCCTGCCCAAACGACCACTAAGACCTGGCAGCTACTCGAATTTCCGAGTCGCCGCTTCTGTCCGCGGTTCCGTAAGGGCGGGTGCAGGCGAATCTACACCTTTGGTTACGCACTCGACGAACCATGCAGCAGCACCGAGTTCATCGCCGTCATTGACATCATATAGGACTTCCTCACGGTGTACCACCACATCTTAACTGACGAGCTGGTCTGTAAGGGATTGTACCTTATTTGTGGTTCACACTAGTCGCTTCATAAGCGGTTTGCCGACGCGGTCATTGCAAAGAAGAGGCGTGGGCTCTCTGAGCTTATATTCCTAACGGACTACACCGAGTTGAATAAGAACGACTCACACGTGGAGAGCCTGCTCGCAGCGCACAGCATTGAAGCGAGGTACGTTGGCTTTCACATGATGCATTTGACACCGCTCGCGTTCGAGCAGCAGGCGGAGATCGGGACAATCAACGCCTCGGTCGTGGGCCACACGCAAGTACAAGACGTGCTTCTGTTTGGTCACGTTGCAGTTCGCGACCGACTGTAAAGTTCAAGACCTCCACCAGTCCTCGTTCACCAGATCCACCCTACTATATTCGCGTCCGCTATCAACAACAGTTTCATGCAAACAAGCGCGAGAGCTTACTGTGCTAGCGCTTACTATAACCGCTCTCGAGACAGGAAGAGCAAGTGGGATCGGCGGCTTCACGCTCTCAAGAGAGTATGTCAAGTTGAGAGGACGAGAGCGCTGAACAAGTCGCGTTTTCTCGCTTTAAGAAGAGCAATAGCGATATAAAGTCGGCAACTGCAGTTTGACCCCCGCGACTCAGCAGCGGAAGCGAGGGCGACGCGGCAGACGCGGCGATGGCAGACGACGACGAGAGTGAGGGCGACAGCAGAGACGGCGGTGGCGACGACCGAGACAGCGGCAGGCGGCGGCGGCGCGGCCACCGCGAACTCCCGCTCGTCGGAGCCGGCGGTTGATCACGTTCAACACGTGTTCCACAAAAATACGGTCCCGATAAACAGGGTTCCCGTTCCACAACGTTATTTATTGGCTAAAATGTGACATAAGTGAAGGATATAATACAAAATTATTTTGTTGTGGTTGTGTGTGCATAATAAAAACTACGTTGCACAGGATACTGCTGTGCAGCTCCTTGACACAAGCTGTATAGTGTTGTGAGTATGAGAGTATATATTCTACCATCATAGATGACACTTCACTACGGTATCACTGAATGTGCCATTTGTCAAAAGTTAATAAACTTCTACGCATCGGAATATTTTCAATGTTGTCGATAGACACAGATTGGATATTCATTTCAGTAATGACCACTGCAACTAAACTGTGCCAAATAATACAGGTGTTTTGAAAAGGGAACGCAATCGTTTCAAAAGACATCACAATCGTATTTAAAAATCAACATGGTGCAGCCACAGTGCAACCGCGGATGCAACATTTGCGAAATGGACGGTAGGTTTGAAACACTTCTCTTAGATCAGCAGCGCTGCGAGATTATCGACCTCATCCTTCCATTACAGGCTAATGCAATGTAAATAAATAACATCTACTCTCCACACAATTGTTTCAAAAATCAGTACAATCCATTGTGATGATCTTTGAAACAATTGTGTTATTTTTGTAAACGCCAGTATTGGTGCGAGAATTGTAATTTTCCAGATGTTTTGAGACCAAAATTTTCAGGGACATCTGAACCCAACTTGCAACCAATGTGATACATAGAAATACAGGGAAAATGATAGGTTTATAATTGAAACGCGGAATAATAGAAATCCTGCTTACTGTTAGAAGCATCCAAATCAGACAAAGCAGCAGTCAAAGCGAGCACGAATGATGGCGTGCTGATCTTCCACTCACACTCCGTACTGCATGTCCTCCATCCGACGAGCAGCCTCGACGACTCCAGGAGCATGCATGTGCAGATCTCTCACCAAACGTGGGGTAATCGTGTTCAACACTTGGCGAGGGGCGCGCCCAAGGCGTTTACAGCTCTCACCTCGTCTGTTCAATGAGCTCGTGCTCGCTTAGGCGGAGCGACTCCTTCACGCTTGCCTACAACACGCTGAAGCAACCTTCAATCGGATTGCGAATCGGGGAATACCCGTCGAGCCGCAGTTGTTTGAGGTCGCTGTGATTGGCAACGCGCTGCTTTGTCTGGTAATGACCTGGCGCGCTGTCGAGCACCACAACGGTGTTCATTGCTTCGTACTCCGTCGCTGTCGAGACTGCATTGTGCTTAGCCACCTACTTGCAGTCCTCGCGCTGGCGATAAGAAGCAAACACGTGTCTCTTCTCTTCCAGCGTTGGCAGCGGCTTACGCTGCCTCTGTTTTTTCCATGATTATGTTAAAGTGTGCGCTCGCGCGGTGGGTTACTTGCTTGTGCTCGTCGCTTCGGCTGCTACTAATAGAAACGATGTTTTTTTCTTCTATTTCCTATATTTCTACATCATTGCTCCAAGTATGCTCAAATTGGACGGGATAAGGTGTTAAAATCTTGGCAGATGCTACGGTCCAGGATTCTCATTGTACGTGGTTCACATAAAATTATGTCCCACCCATATCCTACACAAGATTGTACCAGATCTTGCTTGGAGGAACGAAAACCTCTCGAATCTGATGAAATAAAAATCAGAACATTTCAAGCGGCCTTTTTGTGTGCATGTGTAAACTACACGTGGAATGAAAACTACATTTATCCATGTGCCCCCCATGTTTCAATCTCGAATTCGTACAAGATTTTGACAATTGGGTTTCAAGTGCCAGCTTCACAAAATGGCATGAACTGCAACTGCCACGAGCTGCCACTGCTGCACGCTGCCGCTGCCACAAACTGCCACTAACACGCGCAGCTGCTGCTACGCTACGTGCTGTGCTACGAGCTGCTACTACGCGCTGCTGCTACGCGCTAGTGCTTTGCTACGCTATGTTGCTACGCGCTGCGGCTGCTGCAACGTTATAAGGTGCTGCTATGCGCAGCGGTGCAGCAACGCGCAGCTGCTGCAGCTACTCGCTGCTACTTCCGCTTCTGTTGCTACACGCCACGTCACACCGCTCCTGCTGCAGCGCGATGCTACTGCTGATACTGCTGCTATGCGCTGATACTGATGCTATGCGCTGATACTGATGCTATGACCACCTATTGTGACGTACAGCTACCAGGAACGTGCAGCTGATGTAACATAGTGCTGTTGCTGCATGGAGCTGCAACATGATGTAACACTCCAGGTGAGCCACCACTGATACGCGCTGCTGCGAGTGCATGCAACCGCTGCTCGTTCAACACTCCAAAAGTATGTTGCGTGCTGCCACTGCTGCGTGTTGCGTGCTGCTAGAACTCCGTGTTGCACAAACGGCGTCTTGCGTGCTGCTCACATATCAACTTGCTCAAACTGCGTCTTGCTACATGTGCTACTTCGTGCTCTGTCGTGTGCAGCGTTGACTTGTGCTGCTGCTCGACTGTGCTGCGGTAGCTCATAGTGTGCAGCTGCTTCTATGCATATCCATTCACGCTGATGCACTCCTGTTAGAACAGTCCGCGCCTCACACAATACTCGTGCTTAGAACATCATTGATACTCGCTGCTGCGTAGCGCTGAGTGCGCCTCCGTCGTTGTGCTTTCACCTGCTGCCGCGCATTCACTCTGTTCGACGGTCTTGCGGCACTGAGGCACCCTTGAGCAGGAAGTGGAGCAGCTCAAAGCGGCTTCGAATGAGCGCTCGACCGGCGAAGTCGCTAGAGACACGCTTGTCAGCCTGCTTCCAAAACTTGAAGCAGATGAACAGTCCGCAACTGAAGCCATCGAACTGGAGCGGCGCATTCGATGCGACGACTTGGTACCCGTTCGTAGCTTCGGTCACCAGCTTCCAGCAGATGGTGTCAAGTGCTTTGATGTACAACGGTGAGTTCAGCGAATCGTAATAGATGATCTCCTTTCGCTCCACGGCTACTGTGATGCAGCACCAGTGGTGATTCCCAAAGTTGACAGGCATGAACACCATATTCACTCCAACCTCGCGCACGAACGAGACGACCTTGGCTGTGACGACCTTGCCGACGCTTTGCCCGTTGGAGCCACGAGATCCAGATGGCTTGGATGACACGACACCCGCGACGCACACTGAAGCGTCTGACTGTTCGATCCGCTAACAGAACGCCAGTATCACAGCGTCATCGAGCCACTGCGGCGGCTTGATTCGATACACGCTTGAGGCACACAGCTCGTTCATGAATCCTGGACAGCTCGCCGACGGATACATGGACGCCACCTGTGCCTGGAGCTCGCGTACACACGCCTGGAGCTCCGCGGGAACGTTGTTGGCTACCTCTGTCAGCATCCACCTGCTGAACTCGAAGCTGTAGTTGCATTGGTGCTGGAGAGACTCGACACGGCGCATGGTCTCGATTTGGAAACGCGAGAACATGCTGACACCAGCGATCGACACGATCTCCACGTCGTCGTCTTCTTGCCCGGCGGTTTGACTCGGTTGGCTCTGCGAAGACACGACAATTGCGTCTTTTTGCGTGTTCGCCAGTGGGAACTACCGCACACATGCGTCGAGGAGGCGCCGCGGCAGCAGGTAGAATGCCTCTTGGTTGAGCACGGGGTTCTTCATCTTCTGGTACTTCGGGCGCTTGTTGTCGTGGTCCCCGAACTTCACTGAAACCCCGACAAGTCTCGTCAGGGTGTCGGAAACAGATGGCTGCTCTCGATCCAGTGACTCCATCACCTCGAACAGCGACAGCGAAAGCGTCCCAGAGCTGCGGCGCGCCTTCTCCGACGCGTTGAACCGCACCCGATCCTGCTTCTCGCCGCTTGCG
>JAASGM010000740.1:0-13796 GCA_023334215.1 Globisporangium cystogenes | reverse complement strand
CTCTCTCTCTCTCTCTCTCTCACTCACTCACTCTCTCGACGCTGCGCTGGCTGCTCTGCACTTCCACGTTGTCGCTCAGCACATAGCACCTCAACGCCGATGGCCACGTACCAAGTCCTGACGCCTGACGCCGAGAAACGGTTCGCAAATAGAAATAGAAATATCAAAATAGTTCCGCGTTCATAACTCACCCGAGGGCGAATCCTCACGCGAAGCTGCTGCCGTCAACCGCCGGGATCGCCTCCGCGAACCGCGCCGCCTTGGCGATCTTGATGTCTCCGTACGGCCGAGACTGGTCCAGGTCCACGAAGTCGAGCGTCTTGAGCTGGAGCAGCTCGAAGAAGAGCGCCGCCGCCGTGCGCCGGCTTTGCGTGTTCTTCGTCAGCTGCTTGTACGTGACTTCGTCCTGCAGCGCCACGAATCGTCGTCAGGGTATCCTCGCCTCCCACCGCACACGACGGCGCCTCCGCACCTTGTCCTCGAGAGAGGTGCGCAGCACTTTCATCACTTTCACCGTGTGCGGATGCCACTTGTGCTGCGCAGTCGAGTAGTTCACTTGCTGCTCGTCCATCGTCTCGTCGATGTTCGCCTGAAGGTCGTTCACGGCCGCGAGTTCGATGTCCACGTTCAGGTCGTCCAGTTCCTCCTCGGGATACTGCGCCGGCCCGCCGAGGTCGTAGTCCGGGTACTCCGCGGGCTCGAAGTCCCTGTGCAAACAGAGCGTAAGCGGTACATGAGCTTCAATTGTGAGATACGAGGCAACAGGCACGAGCACACGCACAGCGCGTGGTTGTTCTCCTCCAGCCGGAACGACTTGTCGTCGTGCGTTGAATCGTCCATCTCGGAGCCGTACTCTGGCAGGATGCTCTCTCTTCCGTGTTCCATCACCTGCAAAGCACCACAAGCACCACGAGTCACCGACAAGTTTCAGAGATCCACAACCCAACAGAGCAGCGCGTACCGAGTTGGCACTCAGACGGCGGGTCTGCTCCACGTCCTCAGCTTGTGCCTCGGCGTCATCCTCCGAGACGAACGGGAACTTGCGCTTCTTCATGGTGTAGCTGAACAACTCTAGCAGCGACTCCGAGATGCTCGTATTGCACGGCTGGCCGAACAAGTCTGCACCAGAGATCGACACGGCAGTCGAGACGCCGAAGCTCGAGCTGCCTGGCTTCCGGTACGACATGTCGCGGACGCGGACAATGTCCGACACGTCCGACATTCCCTGTTCATCGCAGCGCCACGCAGCGTCAGTGACGTTCTCCCCCCCAAGGGAAAGCAGACGTGCAGAACGCACCTTCTTGAGGGCGGCCGAGCTCAGCTCCGTCACGCTGTCGCGTCCGATCCGCCGCTTCTTCTTCGGTCGGAGGCTCGCGACCGCGTCCTCGTCTTCGTTCGCCAGCGCAAAGTCGAGCGACGTGCGCGAGTTGTTGATGCTGACGTTCAGGTCCGAGCTGATGTCGAGCGAGTTGCTCGCGGGGCTCGGCGGCACCTCGAGGCCGGCGTCGAGCTCGAGCGCCGCGTCGCCGTACTCGTCGTTGAACACCACGTCCGGCGGCCCGTCGCCCCCGAAGCCCGAGTCGTCCGCCAGCGACTTGTCCATCGCGCCCATCAGCCCGGACTCGTCCAGCGACGGGAGAACCGCCGACGCATCTCGCGCGATCTCCACGTCGCTCACGGTGCTGGCGTCCAGCACGCCCTGCTCTCCACGCGCTCGTCAGTACGTGTGTTGTCCCTCTCTAATCCGATCGCTCGTGACGCGCACGCACCTCCTTGTCCGGCGCCTCGTCCAGGTCGAACGCCTGCCAGTCGCCGCCGCCGAACGAGTCCTCGGCGCCAAACCCGTCTGCTAGTTCGTCCATGACGTCGTGAGCGACCAGCACTCACCGTCCGCTCGCCCCATATCACACACTCGACACCAGTGACGCACCGCGGTCATCGCCGTGCAGCGAGTGGCGCAGCGGGTCCGCGAGCGTGATGTCCTGGCGGCGCGCCGCCGTCTGACTGGACGCGGCGATCCACTCGTCGAGCGACGGCGCGGCGATCGCACTGCGCCACCCACATACACATACAGTACACATACAATGCGTCAGTCGCCCCGGTGGGTTCCCGCAACGCAGCTGCTCACACGCGCGACGCACTCGATCGAGTACGTGAGCTCGAGGTCGAACTCGCCGAAGCTGCTGACGTTGATCGCGTGCGCGCTCGCCTGCTGCGTGGCGGCGGGCAGGTCGACGACGCCCGGGCGGAAGGCGAGCTTGATCTTCACGAGCGCTTCGCTGCAGTCGGAGAAGAGGTACTTGACCTTGCGCGAGTAGATGCGCACGACGCCGAGCAGCAGGTGGCCCGACACGCGCAGCGCCAGCGGCACCTGCGGGTGCGCGATCGACGCCACGGAGCTCTGGATGTCGGCGGAGAAGATCTGCTGCTTGTTGAGCTTCTTGTCCCAGTGCGCGGCGAGCCAGATCTTCCCGAGCGGGCCCTTCTTCGCCAGCACGATCTGCGAGTAGAACATGGTACGGCGGCGGCAGGCGGCTAGCGGCTAGCAGAGCAAGTACGCGCCACACTTGCTTTTGATGGAGTGCGGTGGGAACGTACTTAGTCGGGCGGCGGAAAGGAAACATGCTGTTTGCAAGGAGGGCCTATTTTACTTTGGGAGTCAGTGAATCCTATTATATTAGCATCTATATGTGTGGTTTGTATGAAACATGTCGACACACATGAGACTCCGAACTTTGAGCATTCTAAACGTCTTGACAATTCGGTCAGGACGGCGGCAGGAGCACCGCGAGCAGCAGCTCGTACGCGCGCACGATGTCCTTAAACGTCTCCTCCGCGCGCGCGTGCGCACTGCAGTCCGGGTGCCACTCGAGCGCCTTCGTGCGGAACGCCGCCTTCACCTCCTGCGCGCTTACGCTGCGCGCGTCGGCGTGCGGCAGCCCGAGCGTCGCGAGCGCCTCCTGCAGCTCGCTGCGACCCGCGAGTCCGCCGCCTGCTCGCTCGGAGCGCTGGTTCTGCCGCCGGAACTTGCGCGGGTCGAAGCCGAACCAGTCGAAGGGGCACGACGTGCACGCCGAGTCCCAGCCGCAGAGCAGGCAGCAGAAGCCGAGCTGCTGCTGCGCCAGCGCACTCGCTCCGCCCGCCACCTCCCGCGCAGCACCTGCTGGTGTGTTGGTGACCGCAGACTCCGAGGCGCCGCTCGCTCGGCTGAAGCAGCGGCGCGCGACGTGCGCGGATCGCCGCATCTTCGCGAGTGAGGTGGCAACGTTGTCATCGGTTTCGTTGACTTGCTTAAAGTATGCTTTTTGATCACGGTGCCAGAGGCCAATCAGAATGCAGCGATCCAGTTCGACAGTTTGCGACAGCGAGCAGCTCCCGAACAGCCACAAGAACGAGCGTCATGCGGAAGCGCGGCAGCGCCGGCAGCGGCAGTCGAGACGTCGGCGAGCACCACGGCGGCAGCTTCGGCGTGTACATGGACCACAAGATCCGCAAGCTGCGCCGCCAGAACGCGTCGCTCGTCGTCAGCGCCAGCAGCCGTAGCGCGACCGCCAGTAACGACAACAACCATAACACCACCACCAGCAGCAGCAGCAGCCAACCGCCGGGCGTGTTCGCCGGCGTGCACGTGTATGTGGACGGCTACACGACGCCGAGCAAGGAGGAGATCCGGCAGCTGCTGCTGCTGCACGGCGGCGGCTTCGAGCACTACGAGACGGCGCGCGTCACGCATATCATCGCGACGCACCTGCCAGCGTCCAAGTTGCTGCAGCTTCGGTACGGCAAACGCAGTCTGTTGCTCGCGTACGCGGCGAGCGCGAAAGCGCGCTGCTGACAGATGCGCACGCAGGAAGATGCGCAAGCCGACACCCGTGGTGCACCCCGACTGGGTCGTGCAGAGCATCGCGCAGCGCAAGTTGCTGCCGACCGCGCCGTTCCTCTATCGGGGTTTCGCCGACCCGACGCAGAGCAGCCTGCTGGGAGGCAACAACATCCTCAACCTCTCGTCCAGCAGCTCGTTCTCGCTCGCGTCTCCGCCGCCGCCAGGGCCGAGGAGACTCGCGTCCGGGACGGCTGCTCCAGCGCCAGAGGGTGAAAACGTCGAGGAGCCGTCGGGACATCGATTCGTGTTCGCAGACGCGTATCTTGACACGCACGGCAGCAATGACGCTGTAGCAAGCGCTCTGGGGGAGAACCCGGAAGTGATCGTGATCGACGACGAAGACGACGAAGACAACAACGAGGATGTCGAGTTCGTACAGGTGCGATACGCTCCTGTCGTGACGAGCCCGCAGGAAGCAGCTTCCAGTGCACTAGCCTCTGATCCAGTGGCCGCACAAGCTACAGAGCAGACCCCAGGGCCCCTAACAACAGCGACAACCCCTTCTCCAGCGCCACCTTCTTCTCCTCCACCGCCGCCAACAGCAGAACCACAAGCACCGCTCGAGTCGTTGACAGAAGGCATCAACGGCGATCACGAGGGTTCATCCCCCAGTGTTCCTATCGTGCAACCACCTCGCACCGCAGAGTCGAGTGACGCGCACCGCGGCAGTCGGAGCAAGTCGACTCGCGACGGAGCCGAGTTCGTCCGGCACTTCTTCGCCAAGTCGCGGCTCCACCACATCGGGAACTGGAGGAGCACGTTCCAGCTGAAAGCCGACGAGTTCCTCTCAATCTACAAGGGCCCGTCGGTCCGGCGCGAGTTGGCGACCTCGAGTCGACGCGTGATCCTGCATGTCGACATGGACTGTTTCTTCGTGGCCGTGGCAGTGCGCGAGCGGCCCGAGCTGAAGAACGTGCCTGTGGCCGTCGCGCACTCTGGAAACGCAGGCACATCGGAGATCTCGTCGTGCAACTACCTGGCGCGCGAGAAGGGCGTTCGGTCAGGGACGTTCATGCAGGCCGCGAAAGAACTGTGTCCGGAGCTGGTCGTGCTTCCGTACAAGTTTGAGGAGATCGAGCAGGTGTCGTTCCAGATCTACCGGATCTTCTTCTCGCACACGCCGTACGTGCAGGCGATGAGCTGCGACGAGGCGCTGCTCGAGTTCGGGAAGGACACGGACGGGATGGAGCTCGCGCAGCAGATCCGCGAGGAGATCTTCGCGCAAACGAAGTGTGCCGCGAGCGTCGGCGTCTCATACAACATCCTCCTTGCCAAGCTCGCCTCGAAGCAGGGCAAGCCCGATGGGATGTACCAGATCGAGAGTCCGGAGCGAGCAGAGCCATTCCTGCTGTCTCTGTCGATCCGCGACCTGCCGGGTGTCGGGCGGCGTATGAGCGCGAAGCTGCAGGACTTGGAACTGGAAGACATGCTACAGCTACGAGCGGTGTCGAAGAGCGAGCTGGCGCGGCACTTCGGCAAGTCGACGAGCGAGATGCTGTTCAGCTTCGCGCGAGGGATCGACCGCCGCGCGCTCTCGATCGAGTCGAACTTGACGCGCAAGAGCGTGTCTGCTGTCGTGAACTTTGGGGTTCGGTTCGAGTCGTGGGACGACGCCACCGAGTTCATGGGAGCGCTGGCGGAGGAGCTCCAGTCTCGCCTGCAGAACCTGAAAGTACGCACAGAGTGTCTGACTCTGCTGATCAAGAAGCGGCGCGACGGAGAACCGGTCGAGACGGTCAAGTACATGGGCCACGGAGTGTGCGACAACTTCTCAAAGAGCCAAATGCTGGCGGCGCCGACTGACGACGCGCAGGCGATCAGCAAGGTCTGCGTCGAGCTGTTGCGGCAGTTCCGCTTCCCGCCGAGCGACTTGCGCGGCGTCGGAATCCAGGCGACGAAGCTCGTCGGGGAATCGGCAGGTGCAGCAGCAGCTACCGGCAGGAGAACGCGCCAGCTCTTCGAGTCGTGGATCAGCGAGTCGGCTCGTGGGCGACAAGAACGAGCAGAAGAAGCAGAGTCCACAGCCGAGCAACGTGCCGAAGCGACTGGGGATGTCGCGATCGAAGAAGCGGAACCTGCGCGTGCTGAGACCGACGGCCAACCGACAGTGTCGCCTCCACGAGAGTCGACGCCTGGCTTGTCACAGGTGAACATGAGCGTTCTGGAGGAGCTGCCGTCGTGGGTCCGAGACGAAGTGCTGTCAACGTACCGACCGCACTCCTCAGCACAGCAAGCGCTTCCAGCTACCCACCAGCAACTTCGTGGACGCACGTCGGACAGATCTCGTGGGGCATCGCTCAGTACGCTGAGACTGAACGCGCCGCCGCCGCTGAAAGGAAAGGGGAAGAAGCCGCTCCAGCGGTCTCGCGCAGCACACAAGCTCTCGGCTCCAAGAGCTTCGGACGACGACGCATCTCCAGCCCCAGCAAAGGTGCTCGACGACATCCGGATGTCCCAGATCGACTCGGACGTGTACTACGCGCTCCCGTTCACGCTGCGCAAAGAGATCGATCGGCACGCGAAGAAGTCCAATACGGGGTCCTCTGTCGCGGCGGTCTCACGCGCACGAGCCCTCGCCGCGGCGTCGGCTGCTGCTGAAACAACAAGTGTCGCCGTTCCAGTAGCCTCGAAGCCGCTTGAGTCGATCGAGTACCTGTTCCAGAGTCTACTGGAAGCTGTCAGCGTGGCTGCATGTGCGCAGGAGACCGACACTGGAGACCACGAGGATCGACCGGCGTCCCGGGACGAAGCCTTCGACTCGATTTACTCACGGATCATGGTCGAGGTGGAGAACCACGCGCTTGATCACGCGCTCTGGATGCTTCGGTATGTTCGTCGTAAGTGCCAGAGCGCCGCCGGTAGCCACGCTGGCGGCAGGGACACCGCTCTTGAGCGCATCTTGCACGCTGGTTTCAACCGCGTGCTGGAGCAAGTGAACCGGGACGTCCGGCATCACTTCCAAGCTGTGCTGTCGCTGCGGGTCGTGGCGCCGCTGTGAGTCGGCGTCACGCTCACGAGAGCGGCTTCTTACTGGAGGTATCGTCAGAATGGCAGAGGAGCTTGCGGCGAGTGAGCGTGTGCCACCGGTTCTTGACGGCGTTGGCGCTCCGCCCGGGCATCTCCTTCGCGACGTGCGACCACCGGTTCGTGTGCCTCTCGCATGCCTCCTGAAGCTTCGCGTCCTCCTCTTGCGTCCATGGGTTCTGCTGACGACACACGCGTCACGGAACGCATGAGAGGATGCACGGTTGCGACAGCTTCCGCCAAGGGAGCGCACGGACCTTGCGGATGGAAGGGTCGAGGTGATTCAGGTATCGCTCGCGACACTGCTTGCCCACTCGCCCTGGAAGCAGTCGAGCGATCTGGCGAGAGGCACGTCACCAAGTCAGTCAGACTGACAGGTTGCAGCATCGCTGACGACGCGCCGAGCGTACAACACGCACCTGCGTCCACTTCGGCCCCAGCGCCTCGACCTTCTCCGCGAGCAGCGCGTCCTCCTGCGCGCTCCACGAACCTCTGCCCTTGACGATCGCTGGGTCGAGCACCTGGCGCCACTGCTGCATGCACTGGAGGTCCGTGCGTCCAGGCAGGTGCGACGCGATGAACAGCCAGTTGGTCGCGCCGTGGGCTTCCACGAGCGTTCGCAGTGTTTTCGCCTCCTCCGTGGACCACAACTGCGAGGCTGAGGGTGCACTAACAGACTCTCGATCCTGAGGTGATGACGTTGTCACAGCTGAAGGTGATTGCGCGGCGTTCGTCATCACAGTCGTTGCGCTGACAGCTGAGCCTCGAGCTGTCAGCACCAGGAAGCGGTTCTTCGCCTCGTCGGGGCTTCGATCACGCAGCCGCCGCGCGATGGCAGCCCAGCGACTCCCGAGCTCTCGCTGCAGCGCGAGCAGCTGCGACTCCTCGTCGGCGGCCCACGCGCGGCGCCGCAGATGCGGGTCCACGTGGTTCACGAAGCGCTCGCGGCAGCGCTTGCGGTTGCGGCCGGGGAAGTGCGCGGCCACCGCCGCCCACTGCGCAAAGCCGAGGTGCTTGACGAGCGCCTGCAGACGCGCGTCCTCTTCCGGCGACCACGTGCACTTGCTGCGCATTGGCGGCTGTACAGCATTCGCAGCGTTGGTGCTGCTGCGTCCGATGGAGCTGCTGGTTGTCGAGGTGTGTGTGTCGTTGGTACTTGGGGCTGCAGCTGCAGCTGCGGAGACCGCGTCATGCGCAGACGCCATGTCGATGGACTTTTGGATCAGCTGCTGCATGCGCCGGCGCTTCGTGGCCCCGCTGTCGCGGTCGCCGGGCGGCAGGGGATCGGCGGCAGGAACGGTGTCGTCGCCATCCTTGGTGTCCTGGAGCATCTTCTGTTCACGAACCGATAGTGAAATAACAGGGTATTGCGAATCGATTTGCTTGGGTCCTGTATTCAAACGGATTCAGAATACGTATTTTCATAATTTTACAGGCTGTTTCCAGAGTAGTAGCATACATATGCTCCTAAAACCGTAATTTCAAGTATCTTGAGTGCACTCATATTCAGAATTAAATGAAATTCTCTTGCTCACACTGCGAATTTTTCCTCTCCAGTGGTTCCCGCCTGCCCCTCCCATTGCCAGCTCGACGCTCGACAACGCCTTCGCTGCCGACAGCCCGCGTCTCGCTCATAGTGCAGATTTAGTACCGAGCAGGAAGCAGACATGGCCGCCAACATCTCGAAGAAGCGCAAGTTCGTCGCCGACGGTGTGTTCTACGCCGAGCTCAACGAGCTGCTGCAGCGCGAGCTCGCGGGCGAGGGCTACGCCGGCGTGGAGGTGCGCGTGACGCCGATGCGCACGGAGATCATCATCCGCGCCACGCGCACGCAGGAGGTGCTCGGCGAGAAGGGCCAGCGCATCCGCGCGCTCACGTCGGTGGTCCAGAAGCGTTTCAACTTCCCGGACGGCGCCGTGGAGCTCTACGCGGAGCGCGTGGCGAACCGCGGGCTCTGCTCGCAGGCGCAGGCCGAGTCGCTCAAGTACCGCCTGCTCGGCGGCCTCGCGGTGCGCCGCGCGTGCTACTCGGTGATCCGCTTCGTGATGGAGGCGGGCGCCAAGGGCGTGGAGGTGATCGTCTCGGGCAAGCTGCGCGCGCAGCGTGCCAAGTCGATGAAGTTCAAGGAGGGCTACATGGTCAAGACGGGTAACGCCGGCCAGGAGTACGTCGACACGGCCGTGCGCCACGTGCTCATGCGCCAGGGCGTGCTCGGCGTCAAGGTATCGATCATGCTGCCGCACGACCCGACGGGCAAGCAGGGCCCGAAGCGCGCGCTCGACGACGTCGTCACGATCCTCGAGCCCAAGGAGGAGGTCTACCGCCCGTACGTCGAGCCGGTGGCCGCCGTCGTCCCGGTCGCCTCAGAGGTCTAAGCGCCGTCTGCGCGCACACAGCCGCCCCGGGCGGCGGGAGCTGCCTGGCGACGCGTGTAGGAAGGACCGCTGATCTTAAGCTAAACGTCTGCCAACCAACCACCGCCCGTCGTCTGCGTGTGTGTGCGTGCGCCTCCCTCCTCTTCCTCTCGCTGTGCCGCCCTCGACATGCGTCGTCGGCTGCCTCTGCTGCCCGTCAGTTCGTATGGAGCCGTCTGTTGCGAGCGTGATCGGAGCTCCCCACGTGTGGTCCACGAGCGCCAGTCGCCATCTCGTCACCAGCAGCGACCATCACTCTGATGAGCGCCGTCGCGCCGCCGCCGACGCGCCGTCGAGAGAGCTGCGCGCGCTGCCGCCGACCGCCGCGCGTCTGCTACTGCGCCGCGCTCCCCGCGCAGCCGCTCGCGGCGACCGCCACGCACGTGCTCGTGCTGCAGCACCGCCACGAGCAGAAGCGGCGCGCCGCCATCTCGTCCATCCCGGTGCTCGCCCAAGTGCTCGCGGCGGCGACGGTCGTGGCCGTGGACGACGTCGGCGTGGCGCCCGGGCGCTGCGCGGAGCTCGACCGCGTGCTCTTCAGCGGCGCCTTTGCGCGCGTGTTCGTGCTCTTCCCGGACGCAGCGGCCAAGACGCTCGACGCGGAGCTGCTGCGCGCGTCCGCGTCCGCGTCCGCTGCTCACGACAGCGCCAATGACGCGACCGCGTCAGCTGCTGCCCTCGATGCTTCGTCCGAGCTCTCGACGCTGCTCGTGGCGGTCGACGGCACGTGGACGCAGGCGAAGAAGATCGTGTTCCACTCGCGGCCGCACCTGGCGGCGCTGGCGGCGCAGCGGCGCGCGCTCGGCCGCGGCTTCGAGTTCGTGTGTCTCGAGTCGACGGACGCACCCAGCAACATCTACGGCGACCTGCGGCGGTGAGCGAGTGGACTTGGGGGCAGTAGGAGGAGATGCGCACCACTTGTCTGACCGCTCGTCTGCGCTGCTGTGAACGCCGCCACCAGCGAGCCGAAGGAGGGCTGCATGGCGACGCTCGAGGCCGTCGCGCTCGCGCTCCAGGTGCTGGAGCCGCCGGCGTCCGGCGCCGCGCTCTCGGCCGCGCTGCTCGCGGGTTTCCGCGAGATGATCGCGCGCCAGCAGCAGCTCACGGCGAGCGGCAGGCAGCAGGCGCTCGAGCAGCACGGCGGCGTCTCCAAGCGCGACGCGGCGCTGCTGCAGCGCAAGAAGCGCGCGCTCGAGGAGACGGCGGCGGCGACGACGCCAACGGCGGGTGACGAGCGGACGGCGCCGCGCCGCGTGCGCGAGTACGTCTTCGCGGCGACGCGCGTAGACTTCCGGCAGCGCAAGCAGCTCGTGCAGGAGGTGCGCGTTCGTCACGCAGGCTTCTCCGTCGTAGTCGTTGGTGATCATCGGCTCATGCGGTTCGTGTGGCGCAGGGCGAGAGCGTGCGCTGCACGTACGACGAAGCGCGCGAGCGGTGCCGAGCGCTCAACGCCGGGCGGCCGCGCGGGCAGCGATTGGCCATGGTGCCGCTCGACGCCTTCCGCCGGCAAGTGCAGCAGCACGAGGAGGACGACGACGCGTAAGCAGCAGCAGCAGCACGAGTGCGTCTATGTAAGTGATGCATGTTTGTGGGTTGGTGGGTGGGTGGTGGTGATCGTACGGATCCTAGTCTACTGCCTCCTCCTGCTGCTGCTGCGTCAATGAACACTCAGTCGTCGTCGTCGTCACCTCCGCTGTCTGTCGTCGTCGTCTCGCGAGGTGCGCGTCCCTGTCTCTGGGCTGCCGCTCGCTCACGCCGACGCCACCGGCGTCGGCTCCTCCGCGGCGGCCTTGATGTAGCGCGGGACGCCGTAGCCGCCGTCGGCGTTCGGCCAGAGCCACTTCTGCCAGCCGTCGCGCAGACGCACCTTCTCGTTCGCGGCGTCGAGCTCGACGCTCTCGGACTCGCGCATGGCCTCGAGCAGCGACGGGTAGTCCTGGTGCGCCGCGAAGACCGCCTGGAAGCTGCCCACGAACGCCAGCGGCACGAAGCCGTCCACGTCCATGTGCTGGCGCAGGAAGATGTCGCGCACGAGGTTGTCCGGCGAGAAGTAGAACTCGCTGCACCACACCCACCCGCCAGTCGGTCAGTTCACGCGTCTCCGATACACACACTACACTGCTCCAGCCACCGAGCGGACGTACATCTGGCTCTTGGCCCACTGCGCCGTGAGCTTCGGGTCCGTGTTGGGCACGTACACGCCGTTCACGTACGCGCCGTTGCTGTCGTAGTTGCGGCGCGGGCCGCGGCCGCCCGAGCGGGCGCCGCCGAACGAGCGGCCGCCGCGCTCGCCCGTGCGCGCACCGCCGCGCGAGCTGTTGCGGAAGCTGCCGTTCGCGTGGCTGCGGTCGTCCGCCGCCGCAGCGGACGCGGGCGCCACGGGCGCCGCCGCGTTGGCCTCGTCCTCGAGCGGGAACTGCGACCAGCTCGTCTTGCCCTTCTTCTTGCTGGCAGAGGAGGCGGCGGACGCCGGGCGCGCGGCCTGCGGCACGTCCGGCACCTCCTCCGCCTCCACCAGGTGGTACTTCTTCACGGCGCCCGAGTCCGTCGCGCTCACGCCCATGCTGCTCCTTGATGAGTCGGTGGTGGTGATCCAGCGTTTGCCTTTGTGCGCTCCGCAGCCATCCAACCGAAGCGCTGTCGCCAGTCTTCGCATTCGACTTGAACTATATAAATGCCGAGATCTCACTGGTTCCGGAGGTCTTCACTTCCGGTTTGTATACCTTCGACTCGCCTGACAAAATGAGCTCTTCGCTGGAACGCGAGGTCCACCACCTCCGCGGAGACCAGCATGACGAGCTGGACGATGGCGCGCTCCTGCCGGCGACCAGCAAGAAGCTCCAGCGCCGCCTGATGAAGCAGCAGCGCCGCGCGCAGCTCAAGGCGGAGGGCGGCGGCCGCCAGCGCAAGCGCCGCAGCCAGCGCGACTGCAACCGACAAGGCGCGTTGCTCAAGCGCAGCAACACCGGGGACGGCGACGACAGCAGCGTCCAGAGCGCCTTATCCGCTGCCGCGACAGCGACATACGCTGCGTGCGCGTCTCGCAGCTGCGGCGACGGCGACGGCTGCCGCCTGCGCATTGTGGCACCGTACGTGCACCGCTTCAAGACGTTCGCCAAGGCGCGCTGGAGCGGCCGCACGCTCGCCGACGTCTTCGCGCACGACTTCGCCGGGCTCCCGCCTGGCTACTGCGTGCGTGTGCGACGCTGTCTACTGCGCGAGGATCCATTGAGCGAAGCTCGTACTGATGCGTTTCTACGTTCTACATACACGCGCTGTGAGCAGGAGGCGGCGATCGCGAGAGGACTTATCCGCGTCAACGGCGAGCAAAAGGCGCCAGAGTACGTCGTGTGTGGCGGCGACTTCCTTGAGCACGTGACGCATCGCCACGAGCCGCCTGTACACTTGCCGTCGCCATCTCCTCCGACGCGCGACGCGGCCGCATCGTCGTCCTACAGCACGCAGCTGGTGCACTTCGACAGCGACGACGTCGTGGTCGTCAACAAGCCCTCGAGCCTCCCGGTGCATCCGAGCGGCGCGTACCTGCACAACTCGGTGACGCTGCTGCTCCAGAGCGAGTGCGGGATGCCCGAGCTCTTCCCCGTGCACCGCCTCGACCGCCTGACGTCCGGACTGCTGCTCCTGGCCAAGTCGGCGGCCAAGGCGCGAGAGCTCTGCGAGGACATCGCGTCTGGCCTGGTGCAGAAGCACTACGTCGCACGCGTGCTGGGCGAGTTCCCTCGCGTGCGTTTGTCGGAAGGCGACGGTGTTCGCGCCTTCGACAGCGTCCGTGCGCGGGAGGCAGTCGCGGGCGTCGAGATCTCCCGGAAGGAGCTGAACGGCGAGGCGTACTGGAGCCTCTCGGCGCCGATCGGGTGCGTCTCCTCCGCGGAGCACCTCCAGGGCGTGACGCCGGACGGGAAGCGCGCCGAGACGCTTCTGCGCATGCGGAGCTTCGACGGCTCCCACAGCGTCGTCGAGTGCCTGCCGGTCACTGGAAGAACGCACCAGATCCGCGTGCACCTCCAGTTCCTCGGGTTCCCGATCGTGAACGATCCGCAGTACGGACCCAGTGGCACGCAGAGCGAACGGGGCGACGAAGCTGCCGTTGTCGACGCCGTCTGCAGCTCGCCGGACAAGCCCGAAGGCTCCGCAGCACAGCACGAAGCACTTGATGATGACGACGACGACGAAGCTGCTCGCTGCGCGTCCATCTGCGCTGCGTGCAGAGACGGCGAGTGCGCGATCTTCTCGAGCGTCCAGCGCGAGTGCTTCGCCATGTGGCTGCACTCGTTCCGGTACACGTCGGCCAAGTGGGCGTTCGAGGTGCCGCTGCCGCGTTGGGCGGCGCCGTAGTGGCGTGCGTGCGTACGTGAACATGCAAGGCTCGGTTACGAGCGGGGGGGGGGGGGGGGGGGGGGGGGGGGGGGGGGGGGGGGGGGCGGGGGGGGGGGGGGGGGGGGGGGGGGGGGGGG
>JAASGM010000074.1:0-43033 GCA_023334215.1 Globisporangium cystogenes | reverse complement strand
TAGGAGGAGAACTGCATGTAGTAGGTTAGGAAGAAGCACACGACACACGACAAGACAAACACAACTCAAGAAAAATTAGAATAGCGAACACAAACAACAGAACAAATGAGAAATTAGGATAGGGAACAGAAACAAAAAAAAACAAAAGAAAAATTAGGATAGGGGGAAAAAGTTAAAAACCCATAAAAAGAGTGCATTGGCACCGAAACACTTCGCGCTCAATTCATATCTGCGACCTAACACTAACACTTCGTCTTGATCTAACAAAAACGAACCGCCCGCGAAGCGGGCGGCGCTCGGCTAGTATAGTCTGAATTTTATTATCTATCTTGAAAGGACATGGCTGCGTCGGATAGGCAACGACGGTCGCGGCGCGAGAACCCGTTCTTCGGGCTCAACGAAGCGCTGCTCACGGGCCTTTGGCTCGCCGACGTCGCGTTCAACGCGTCCATCGAGTTCGGCGATGAACACGCGTCCTCTGCGAGCCACAACACGATCCTGACCATGTGCGTCGCGCCACTCTCACCCCTGCCAAACGACACACGCGTAGAGCTGACGCACCTCCCGCCTCCCGACAGGGTGCAGGTGCTGCTGCAGATCTGCGCGCTCGTCAACTTCCTGGCGCTACTCGGCGCGACGTTCCTCTTCCGAAGCGGCCTCTTCGCGCTGCTCTTCACCGAGTTCCGGTCTGTGGTGCTCGTGCACCCGGCGTACATCCTGCTCACTGTCTTCCTCGGCAGCGCACGCATCGTACGTTGGTCTCCGTGGTCGACTAGCGCCACCGACTGCGACTGACTGTGAGGTGACTGGCTTGCCAGAGCCACCTGGACGACGGAGCTCGGCTGGTCGAGATCTGGGACGCCGCCGGCTACCCCGCGTTCTCGTGCATCCAGAAGCTTGGTAGAGTGGCTCGCAGTCCAACGACATGTGCGCATGAAGCAGATGTGACGAGTGCAGCTGACCCGCGTGCGCGCATGCTGCGGATGCAGGCGCTGTGGTGTACTACGCGTGCAGCGTGCGCGCAGTCGAGAAGTTGCGCCGCCCAAAGTTCTACTCGCACGAGCACTGGATGCAGTAGCGCGCGCGTTCAGGGGCGACGATGGCCACCACCAGGTTGACTACCGATAGCTCGTCTGGTATGTGCACGTCGCCACTCACTTCCCAGCCACCTCTCTCTCTCTCTCTCTCTCTCTCGCTCACCCTCTCTCTCTCTACAGTCGAGAGCCTCCGTCCATTCCACAAGTGCCTTCTTACTTGCACGGGCGCTGCACCTTGACGACGTCCCACTCCATCACCGGCTCGTTCTCGCGCGCCGTGAGGATCTCGTAGCCCGTCTCCGTCACGAGGATCGTGTGCTCGAACTGCGCCGAGCGCGCGCCGTCCATCGTCACGGCCGTCCACTCGTCCGGCCACGTCTTGTCCCTCCACGTGCCGGCGTTGATCATCGGCTCGATCGTGAAGATGTTGCCGGGCTTCATCACGCCCACGGCCTTGTTCTTGGCGTAGTGCGGCACGTTCGGCGCGCAGTGGAAGAGCGCGCCAATGCCGTGGCCGGCGTACGTCTTGACGACCGAGAAGCCCTCCGCGCTCGCCACGTCCGTGATGTGCTTGCCGAGCTCGCGGTACATCGTGCCGGGGCGCACGAGGCTCACGGCCGCCTTGAGGCACTCGAACGCCGTCTTGACGAGCCGCACGCCGTCCGCGTCCACGGCGCCGACGAGGAACGTGTCGTTCAGGTCGGCGTGGAAGCCGTCCTTGTAGACCGAGATGTCGAGGTTCACGATGTCGCCGTCCTCGAACGGCCGCGAGTCCGGGATGCCGTGGCAGATCACCTCGTTCACCGACACGCAGTGGGCCTTGGGGAAGTTGTAGTAGTTGAGCGGCGACGGGTAGCAGCCGCGCGCGATGCACGCGTCGTGCACGATGGCGTCGATCTCGTCGCCCGTGGCGCCCACGCGCAGCGCGCGGCCGGCGAGGTCGAGCACCTCGCGGCCGAGCTTGCACGCGAGGCGGATGCCCGCGATCTCGGCGGCGCTGTACACGGGGATCTTGCTGCCCGCCTGCTGCTCGGAGACCGGGATGCCGGTCTGCCAGTAGTCGGGCTTGGCGATGTGCGCCGGCACAGCGCGCATGGGGGACACGACGCCTGGGCGCAGCGGCCCGGAGAACTCGTAGCCCTCGAAGGACTTGCCCTTGCGCTGGGCGTCGGCCGCCGCCGCCTGCTGCTCGCTCGCGAGCGCGTCCGTGAACATCTTGTGCAGCGCCTTGTGCGACGCCCAGTAGCCCTTGAAGCACTCCTGCGAGCAGAACGTGCTCATGGCCGGCGGGATGCCCAGCTTCTTGCATGACGGGCACACGAGCGACCCGCGCTTCGAGCACGTCGGCGTCACGCACGAAGCCGGGTCCATGCTTGGAGACTCGCAAATTCAAATTGAATGGGGGTCAAAGTGTTGTTTTAATTACAACTATAACATTGTGCTTTGTTTAAATTACAATTTAGGGCATGCAAGTTACGTGTTACTAGTGAAATAGCCCTCACTTCAACAAGCACTCGAAGCGTGACACTGCGCAACGACGTGGAGCAGGAGGTGCTCCAGGATACCAGCGCAGCACGCGCAGCAGCCAGCAGCGACACCCGGCATCCGCGCGCACACACACCGCCAAGCGTTCGGCACCTCTCTATACGCTCGCCGCTCAAATACTGGCCTCTCGGGCGGGAGCGAGTAGATCAACTTCTCCGGATCGTGCATGACGCAGCAGCAGCAGCAGCCATTCGTGGCAGCGGAGACGCCGCGCCGCGCGGCGCTGCAAGACGCGAGCGGCCTCCGACTGCAGCAGGAGCGCGGTGCGTCGGAGCGTCGGGTAGTAGCCGCCGTAGCGCGCAGCTCTGACGCGATCGAATGGATGACGGCAGTGCGTCAGCGAGTGGAGTTCGACCAGCGGCGCATGCAGAGCGAGATGAGCAGCTTCGCGCGCGAGGGAGACGGCGTGCGCTCCGTGGCGCGCGTGTACGTGCCGAGCCTGCAGGAGAAGACGCACGCGGCGCTCGACGGCCGCTGGGGCTTGTACCTCGAGGTTACCAACTTCGCGCTCAGCGTGCTCATCTTCGCTCTCTACATCGCGGAGGTGCGTGCGCCAGAGCCGCAGAGTCCTATCCCCGCTACTCCACCTAACGCGTCGGAGCGCTGCAGCTGTACGACAGCGGCGTCAACGGCTCCATCGTCCGTCGGTGCTTCGAGCTGTGCGCCACGTTGTTCTTCCTCTTCGACCTGGTGCGCGGCAGTGGCTGTGCCACTCGGATGGCAGCCGCGATGCTAACGACCAACATGAGGCATGGCGACGCAGGCGCTGCACCTGTTCGCAGCCCCGAACCCGTGGAGATACCTCCGGTCTCCGCACGGGGTCATCGATGTGCTGACCATCATCCCGTCCGTGATTGTTGTGAGTGCTCTCCGAGTCTGGGGCAGCATGGCCTTCGTCACACACGACTGACGGCTGCTTCCCAGCTCTTGGTGCCCGCCACACGCACGCAGCTATTCTTTGTGCTTCGCGTGCTGCGGATCTTCCGAGCGCTCCGCGTCCTCCGCTTGAAGCAGTTCATCCGGTTCAAGAAGAGCAAGTTCGACTACGAGGTGCGGTAGCAGCAGACCCTTCAGACTTGTATCAGTGCGGAAGCTCATCGCCTGGATCGCCACCGTCATTCTACAGCTCGCGGTGTTCATCATGTCGTCCATCGCAGTGGTGTTGTGCGCGGCTGGCATGTTCCACGCACTCGAAGAGAGCTACTACATCAGCCACGACCAGAGTCTCAAGTTCCACGAAGCACTGTACTTCGTGCTCGTCACGACCGCCACGATCGGTGCGTCCAGCTGTCGTGTATCGAAATGCGTTGTGATCGTGTTAACACACTGGTGCCGTCGTGACTGAACCAGGATACGGGGACTACTCGCCGCGTACGACCATGGGGCAGATCTTCGTGATCGTCCTCATCATCGGGATTTTCACGATCGTGCCCCACGAGGTGAGCAAGCTGAACCGCCTGGCAAAGCTGAGCCACGACTGGGACAAGGACTACGTCTCCAAGAGCAACGCGTCCGGGCACGTCATCGTCTCGGGCTTCGAGCTCGCAGCCGACGCCGCGCTCGACTTCCTGCGCGAGTTCTACCACGCGAGTCGTGGCAACATCCATCTCGACGTCGTCTTCCTGAGCGACACGCCGCCAACCCGCGAGCTCGCGCGCATCCTCACGACCGAGAAGTACCGCTGGAGGACGAGTTACCTTCGAGGCAGCCTCACGAACTCCGTCGACCAGCGGCGCGTGCAGCTTGGCAACACAACCGCCGTGTTCCTTCTTGCGAACAAGCGGCGAAGTCGAGACCCAGTCGAGCTGGACGCGACGACGATCTTGCACACGCTGTCTGTGCGTAACTTTGCAGACAGCTACGGCAAGATCGTTGGCATCTACACGCAGCTACTGTCGCACCAGGAGCAGCACGAGATGACGTCGCTGTTCCTCGGGGCGAACACAACGCGAACCTCGAAGCTCAGAACTATGATCCTGGCCCGCTCTGCCGTGTGTCCCGGCGCAAGCACACTCATCCTGAACCTGCTGCAGTCTGTGGACTTGGCGGACTACTCGAAGCGGCAGAGCTGGAGCAAGCTCTGGATCCAAGAGGTGCGTCTTCCTGACACATAACATTGTAAGGCTGCGTTGGCTTGAGTCTCACGCGTGGATCGATGTGCGGCGCTGTCCCATTCGCAGTATCTCAACGGGATGTGCCACCAACTCTTCCCCATCGTCTTCACCGACAAATTCCAGTTCGAGAAGTACGAAGACGTCGCGCGCAACGTGTTTGAGCGATACGGCGTGATCCTCCTCACCGTCTACGACAAGAAGACGCAGCGAGTGGCGCGAGACGGAACAGACGAAGGAGGAAGTGACGAGTGCGCGATGCCGATCGCGCCGTTCCGGTCGTACATCTGTGAAGGGTACGTGGTGGCGACCGAATCGGAGAGCGGGAATGCGGTGTGTCGATCAGTCCTGACAACTCGTGTTTGTCCACGCAGTGACATCGGGTTCGTAGTCGCAAAGTCGGCATCAGTCGTGCTTCACATCAGCAACACGTACGGCTTTTGGCAGGACGACGGCGAGGAGAGCGGTGACCGGACGCAGGGATCGAGCACGAATGTGCTCCCGGTTCGGGTCTCTTCCGACACGCTCATGCGTCGACCGTCGCCAAAAAGCACCTTCCAGCAGCAATCCGCGCGTGTGATCGACGACTCGCTGGGCGATCCTCACCTGTGCTCTCGCAGTGGCAGCAGAGGGGTCGGGGCTCGGGAGCGCAAGTGGCGAGAGCTCAATCTCGAGGAACCTGACGCTTCGATGTGGGGAGGGAGTCGAGGCGATGGGAGGTTGACTGGCGATAACGCGACACCATCGACCGTCTCTCCGCCGATCAGAGCGACATTGGGCTCAATCGACGAAGGGGTTTCCAGTACCAGCATGCCGCCGGACTCTCCGGCGACTCACAGATCACGGGTAGTGGAAGCAGTGAAAGCGAAGGATGCCGATCAAGTTCTCCTCGCGCTCAAGCAAGATCACATCCGCGCAGACATGCAGCACATGTCGGATCACTACGTCGTTTGCTCGGGTCTCCTCCGTGACGCGCTCAGTCTGGTGGCATCTCTGCGTCGCTTCAACCAGCATGAGCACGAAGCTCTTGCGAGCAAGCGGGCGTCTGCGGCGACAAGACCCGGGATGTCGTTGCTGAAAAAGTCGCAGCAACTCTCCGTGCTCACCTCGAATCGCTGCTTCGTCCTACTCGTGGACACGCTTCCTGATGCGGCGAGCCTCATGGACGCGATTGACGAAGGTGACTATGGCGAGCAAGTGTTGGAGAGCGTCTACCTCGTTTGTGGAAGTCCGTCAAAGACAAGAGACTTGGCTCGCGCTGGAGCTCCTCGCGCGCGTCATGTGGTGATCTTGCCGGACGAGCACATGTCTTCGTCGGCTTCCTTCCAGTCGTCTGGTGACACGGACTGTTCGACAAACGACGACGAGAACAGGCTGGCGGACTACGGAGTGATCAGTTCGATGTTAGCGCTCGAGATCGCCCGGCAGCAGCACCAGCAACAACGTCTTGGGGCTCCGAAGCGGAGTCCCGTGTCACCGCGGAGACTTCGTGCACGACGCTCCCTGAGCATCTCGGAGATCGGAGTTGGCGCTGGCGGAGCGAATGTCGAGGTGACAGCGCCGTCGTACCGGCGCGAGGTTGAACAGGGGCTACCAGTCGAGAGTGTGAAGCTACGATTGCTCGAGAGGTTCCCCGATCTGGACCCAGCGGTGTTCCGAGAGAAGGGCGAGGTGATCGAGGCGCGGCTTCACAGCCAACTTGACGCGAATCATGTAGCAGAAGCAGTCACTACCGCAGGCAGCTCCAACACACTCGAATCACCCGCCATCCAGACAGAAAGCACACTCGGCGTGTTCCAGCACACGAACAACGCGCGGTTTTGCCGGCCGCGCGACCACGAAGTCTGCCACGACGAGTTCCCGCATCTCGCACCGTCGTACGCGAGCGGCAACATCTTCCTGTCGAGTCTGCTCGACCGCATCGTGTGCCAGAGCTTCTACAACCCGTACATCACGGATCTCGTCGAGTCGCTGGCAGCAGGAAGCGCGAAGCCTCCTACGTCGTCGATGTCTGGGAGATTTGGTGGTATCACTGGGCTGCCTGCCTCCCAGCAATATCCGGGACTCCGCGACGGCCATCGCCCCCGCCTGTTCCGCATCAAAGTGGACGAAGTGTTCGTTGGGGGCAAGTTCCTCGACGTCTTCGTCGAGCTGCTGCGTCTCGACATCCTCGCGATCGGCATCCTGCGATACCCAGATCCAGTGCTCGAGAACCTGCTGCCGTACGTGTACACCTGCCCTGACCCGGAGACGGTGCTACACGCGAACGACCGTCTCTTCGTCATCGGATGACCAACCATCGGCGAGAGAAGACACCACCTCACAGATCGCTATGGTGGCACAAGAGAGAGGAGAGGGGAAGATACGAAGATATTGCAAAGGTACATAGCAACGTCGCGTCTATCTCTTCTTTGCTGGTGCGCGCGCAGACTTGGCGGGCGGCGCGGCGGCGGCTTTCTTCGGCGGCCCCTTCAGGCTGTCTCGCTGAGTCTTCTCGCGGCAGAACGTGATGTGTCTCTCGGCAGCCTTGTCGTTGAAGCGCCGACTGCAGTACTCGCACTGTATGAGACTCGGGTCGGGCGCCGACGGCTTCATGGGTGGCAGCTCGCGACCTTCCTTTATCGCGAGCGTGACATCGCGACTCGCCTTCATCGCGTCGCGGAACGCGCTGCTCTTGCTCTTCCAGTCGGGCTTCTTCAGCGGCTGCTCCTCTGCCGACGCTGCTCTCCTACTTCCTCCGCCGCCGCCGCCACCGGCGGCCTTGCCTCCTCCCGCCTTCTTCGCGACCTTCTCGGCTTCGGTGCCCTCTAAGCGCTTCGCAGCCATGTTGAACACCTTTCGCTGACCAGTGAAGACCTTCTCGCAGATCTTCCGGTGCTTGGAGAGCGAGCTCAGGTTGAAGCGGCGATGGCAGTTGTCGCACTCCTCCATCTCTTCTGACTCGTCTGGGAACTCGTCCTGAGGTTCGCAGCACAGATCCCACAAGTTAGCCACGAGTCAGGTGATGAGCGTGCGTCACGAGAGTCGGCACGGAGCCGCTCGAGGGTCCCACCGGCTGCTCAGAGCTGCCCCCAAAGCCGCTCGAGATCGGCGGCGGGTAGTGAGCGTCTTCGTCCTCTTGCGGCTCCACGCGAACTGGTTGCTGGCGAGACTTTGAGGCGGGTGGAGGCGCTCTGGCAGCAGACGCAGGCGCTTGTGCCGCTCGGCGCGGCGCTGGAGCTTCCTGAATAGGCTGCGCTCTCAACGTCGACGCAGCGGGCGCTCCCCGCGTAGTCTGCGCCGCGGATCTGCTCTTCTCAACAAAGAGCGACGCCTGGTTGGTCGGTGCACTGCGAGACTTCCGCCGCGACATCTTCGACTTGAGCAGCGACAGCGAGCTCTGAGAAGCGTCGCTCGGGTTAGTCGACCACAACGCCTCCGGCTCACGCTACCGGTAAACAGCGACCTCGCACCTCCATCTCGCTGAGCGTCCCCGTGTGCGAGCGTGATGTGTTGGACTGGCACGCGTACGGGTCGTCGACTGGGGTCGCCCTCATCTCGCGTCGACGAATCGGCTGCTCCGACCGCGACGCGCTGCTCGGAGCCGCCGCTCCGCCAGCGCACTGCGGACACCCGCAGCTGGAGTTGCGGAGACACGGCCCTGAGTGTCTCCCGGCCGAAGCGGCAGGTGTGGCGCGTTGGATTGGCAGGTCGTCGAGCTCCTTGCCTGTGGCGCGTTTGACTTCGCGGAACAAGGTGTCATGCTCTGCGACCGACCGATGAGCGACACGAGCCCTCAATGTCACCAGTCGGCAGCGCGGCTCAAGGACGCGCACCTGGCTCGAGAGGCACGGGAGGCGTCGTGCTCGCGGGCTTGGGCGGCGCCTTCTTCGGGTACCGGCGCGAGAGGTTGTCGAGCGCGTCGCTGGCGTCCGCGACGGCTTCGGCATCATCATGATTATTGTTACTACTTCGGTTGGTGGAGGCGGCAGGGGGCCGCTTGGCTGCCACGCGCAGCAGCAGCTGGATGAGCACGGACGAGTGCGGCACTGGCCGGGCAGCGCAGAGCAGCCGGGGCACAGGAGGCGGCCTCACCTGGGCGGATCGGCGTGTCGTCGAACGAGTTGGTCGCCGGCGCGCGCTCGTGCGACTCCTCGCGGTCGGTCGCCGCTACGCCGCGCGTCTTGGGGTTCGTCCTGCAGCGCATGACACATGACACGCTCTGTTACGCGACGTTTACCGTGACGCAGTTGTCAGAAGCGACCAACTGCAACTCACTTTGGCGCGAACGTGTGGTCGTCCGAGAAGACGCCCTTGGAGCGCTGGTCGCGCAAGTCCTTCGCGCGGTCTTTCTTCTCCTGCTGCCGCCGCGCGTAGTCGGTCGGGTCGCACCGCAGCCGCGTGGCCAACGCCGCCGCCTGCATCTCGTCGTCGACGTCGTGAGCGCGCGAATAGACGCCGCTTGGCGAAATACTCAATCGACCGAATCGCCGAAATCTGTGAATCTGTGCAGCCGAGACAGATAGTTTTGGGTGGGAAAAGACTCAAAAGTGAAACCGTCATTTTTTGGACATGTTCCTCGACCCAAATTGGACTCGTGTGAGCTATTTGGATTCGCAAAGTCGAATTTGTTGAAAGGAACATGTCCACGAATAGAAAGGCGACCCCCCCCCGCCTGTCTATTCGCGGATATGTTCCTATTAACAAATTCGACTTTGTGAATCAAAATGGCTCGTAAATGTCTAATTTGGGTCGAGAACATGTCCAAAAATGACGGTTTCACTTTTAAATCTTTCACCACCCAAAGTTATAGGTTTCGGCTGCACAGATTCACAGATTTTGGTTTCTACCGAAATGAGGACGGGGCGACGTAACCTCTCCCGAAGTTATTGTGGTACGAGCGTAACCTGAGTGTCTACTTGCCGGACGACGTCGTGGTGAGCAAGCCGGAGACGACTTCGCGGACCCACGGCTGGGAGAACTGGTGCGGGTGTGGGACGTTGATCTCGTCGGTCTCGGCCTCCGCGACGAGGATCTGCGCAGCGCACGACACACACGATGAGGACGCGGCCATCGCGAGACCTTCGCCCAGACAACAGCATTGTTGCGAGGACGCACCTGCTGGTCCGCCTGCTGCGACTGCGCCACGTCCTTCATGAAGCCCACGGGGTCTTGCGCAAACTGCTCCATCCACTCGCGCTTCCGGCACTGCGCGTGCAGGCGCTCGACGATGTCGCTCTCCTGCTTCTTGAGCAGCCCGAGGTCCTTCTGCTGCTCCTGGAGCAGCTCCTCCCACTCCGTCAGCACCCGCTCCTTCACCTTCTCGAGCGCGTCCACGGCACAGACGTCCACGTCGAAGAACTTCTCGTTCAAGACCGACGGCGGATCCGACTCGGAGCTGCTCGGGGCCTCGGACGGCAGACTCAGCGTGTACTCGAGGTCGACCGAGGTGACCGGGGTCAAGTGCGACTTGAGCGCGACAACCACGGACGAGAACGGCAGCAGATCGCACTCGAACACCTGCGCGAGCGCCGCGTCACAGACCACCATGCGGCAGTCGTCCTCCTTGATCAGGTTCCGCCGCTTGATGTACTCCCACACCGCCATGACGATGTTCTGCTTCGAGAACGCCGTCGCGGCGCTCAGGTACGCGCCGGCAACCGCCGCGAGCTTCTCGGAGATCGCGTACCGCTCCGGCATCTGCGCCGGGAGCAGCTTGATGCGCACCGAGTGCGTGCTCTGGCCGCTCCGCGAGATCTCGAGCGCGTCCACCTCGTGGTGTGTCTTCTGGAAGCTCGTCCACTGTCGCGAGCAGCAGGGAGCAGAGCGAGCACGAGAGCGTCAGGCTCTTCTCCCTTTCAGCGTCAGCCGATCGCTCGCAACGTCTCGCACTCTACCTCGATGATCGCGTCAGCGAACACGCGCGCGTCGAGTTCGATCGTCGCCTTCCGGAAGTACGTCGAGAAGCTCTGGAGCACTCGTGAGAACAGCCTTCCTCGCAGCCGCCAGTCGTTCTGAGCACTCTACGCACCACCGGCGTCCCGAGCTTCGCGTCTGCTGCGTCGATGCGCAGCGTCCAGCGCCCCGTCGCGTCCTCCGCGCCTTCCGCCGCCGGCGTGTACGAGTGCTGCACGCGGACGTGCAGCTCCTTCGCGTCCGCCTGCGTCGGTCGCGTGGTGATACAGTGAGGTTGTGTCAGTCTTCCTCTTTAAGAGCTATCTTCAAGTACGCGGAGCGTGCCTTGCGTGGGTAGAGCCGGCTGGCCGCGAGATCCTGCGTCAAGGCGCGCAGGCGCTCGTCCAGCTGCGCGTGCGCCGCCTGCACGCGCCGCAGCAGCGCCACGTCGTCCGCGATGGGCCACTCGCTGTCGTTCAACGCCTGCGTGCATGTCGAGAGCAGTCAGACGCCGCCGTCACACACACACACACCGCCAGCCTGTGCGCGCTCACCTGCGGCAGCTCTGCAGTCATTTTCGACGCCAGGGCCGTCGCAGCCGCCAGCACACCAGCACGAAGCACGAGCTGCTCCAGCGCCTCCAGCGCCGCACGCGCTTTGTTGATCAGTTAAAACTGAGCGAAAAGTCATCTAAAATTACTTTTAAAAGTTAGCATTCACTTACTAATTTCTCTCCTGGTTCTACTAATTCTTCCCCTGCACATTGCTAATTAGTAGACTTTTCATCTAATAATTAGCAAGGTGTAGGGGAAGAATTAGAAAAATGTCGAATGCGTGTTCTTCGAGATACCGGTATTTCATACAAAGTACGAAAACCGGTATTTCGATTTTGGGGGGGATCCGGTACCGGTAACCCATTGTGAAAAACCCGAGTCAGCGCGAGGAGCTCGGTTGTGAGGACACCTTCGCCCCTCAACCTCGACGCTCACGAGCCAGCGAAGCGGAGCGACAGACTGCCCAGAACGAAGCAGTAGCGCTAACAGCAGTAGCAGCAGCAGTAGCAGCAGCGGCGGAGGTGGCAGCGATGGCGGTCGACAGCCTCGCGCGCTTCCTGCCGGGGCTGCGGCACGCCAGCGGGACGACGCGGCACCGCGCGGCGCGCGAGTTGCGAAAGTTCATCGAGGCCGAGTCGCGCGACCTGTCGCACGCGCTCTACATGAAGTGGGTGGCCGACATCAGCACGCGGCTCATGGAGCTCTGCAACTCGAGCGACACGCTCGAGCGCATGGGCGGCATCGCCGCCATGGACGAGCTCGTGGAGCTCTTCATCGCCGAGCGCAACGACCAGACGATCATCGAGTTTGCGCACTCGCTCACCAAGGTCTTCGAGAAGATCCCGGCCGCGGACCCGCTCACGCTGCGGCTCGCGGCCAAGGCGCTCGGCCACATCGTGTCCACGGGCGGCACGAGCCTCATCGAGTTCGTCGAGGACTACCACGTGCGCCCGGCGCTCGAGTGGCTCAAAAATGAGACGTTCCACGTGCGCCGCCACGCCGCCGTCATGATCCTCAAGGAGCTCTCGGTCAACGCGCCGTCGACGTCGTTCCGGTACATGGACCGGTACTTCGACATCATCTGGAGCGCGTTCTGGGACCCGCGGCTCGTCGTGCGCGTGAGCGCGTCCGAGTCGCTCCAGACGTGCTTCTCGCTCATCCAGCAGCGCGAGTCGAACCGCAAGAGCTCCTGGTACATGCGCGCGCTCGACGAGGCCGAGAGCGCGTTCCGCAAGAACACGTCGGACGCCACGCACGGCTCGCTGCTCATCATCAACGAGCTGCTGCGCAACACGGGGGACTTCATGCACCCGCACTACGCTCGCGTGTGCGACCTCGTGTTCGTGCACCGCGACCACAAGAGCGCGACGGTGCGCTCGGCGGTCGTGAACCTCTTCCCGCGCCTCGCCAAGTTCAACACGTCGGCGTTCGTCGAGAAGTTCTACCGCCCGTGCATGCGCCACCTGCTCGAGGTCCTCTTCTCCGCGACCACGACGATCCGCGCGGACGCGCTGCTCTCGATCGGCAAGCTGTCGCTGGCGATCGGCCCGTCGCTCGCGCGCGACGAGCAGACGCTGTCGTCCATCATGTCGGGCATCAAGGTCGGGCTGCAGGTGAAGAAGCGGGACTTTGACACGCACAAGGAGGCGCTGGCGTGTCTGCGCATGCTCGCCGAGGCTGTCGGCCCGGGGCTCATGCGCATGGACATCGAGGCGATGGTGTCGCCTCTGTTCCAGAACGACCTCGACTCGTCTCTCGTAGAGGCGCTCGCGACGATCGTGAAGAAGATCCCAGCGCACCGCCAGATCATCCAGCAGAAGCTCTTCGAGCGCCTGAGCTCGATTCTGAGCGTCGGGCGGCTCGACGCCAACGGCTCGTCCACGACGCCGACGAGCCGCGGGCGAACGAAGACGTCGGCGATGTCGGTGACGTCCGGGAACCTCCTCTCGATCTTCTCGTCCGCGATCAACCAGACGAAGGCGAACATGAACATGATGAGCACGGGCTCGTCGTCCGACTCGTCGGGAATCTCGGCGTCCGGGTCGATGGACGCCGCGTCGTCTGTGATCGCGATGCAAGCGCTTGCGCTCGAGACGCTCGCGACGTTCGACTTCCAGGGGAACCGGCACATCCCGATCATGCAGTTCGTGCACGAGACCGTGGTCAAGTTCCTCGACCACGAAGTCGCTGCGATCCGGAAGAGCGCTGCTATCACGTGCTGCAAGCTGCTGCTCCCTCCCGGCGAAGAGCGCGGCGGCGGCGGCGCGCTGGCGACCTCGGAGGACTTTTCCAGCCCCGTCACGGCGGTGCTGGAGCGACTGCTCACTGTCGGCATCGCGGATACGGAGGCGAGTATCCGACTGCAGGTGCTCGCGTCGCTGGACTCGCGCTTCGACCCGCTGCTGGCACAGGACGACAACCTGCGCTGCCTCTTCATCGCGCTGAACGACGAGGTGTTTGAGATCCGGCAGAAGGCGATGAGCATGCTCGGGCGCCTGACGCACCACAACCCGTCGACGGTGCTTCCGTCGCTCCGGCAGACGCTCGTGCAGCTTCTCGCGGAGCTCGAGTTCAGCGGGGACACGCGCGGCCGCGAGGAAGGCGCGCTGCTGATCGGATGTCTGCTGCGGTCGGCCGCCCAGCTCGCGAAGCCGTATGTGCTCCCGATCCTGAAAGCGCTGATGAAGAACCTGCGGGAAGACTCGGCGAAGCGCAACCACAGCCGCAGCACCGCGACTGTGAGCAAAGCGATTCTGGCGACACTAGGCGACCTCGCGGAGGTCGGCGCGCAGGAGCTGACGCCGTTCCTGAACCAGCTGCTGCCGGAGGTGATCGACGAGATGCGCGACTCGAGCAACCCGCAGATCCTCCAGGTGGCGATCAAGACGCTCGGACAGCTCGTGTCGTCGACCGGGTATGTCGTGCTCCCGTACCACGAGTACCCGGAGCTTCTCGACCTTCTGTGCGAGGCGCTCCAGAAGTCCGGCGATGCCAACGAGCCGCTGCGCATTGAAGCCGGCCGGACGCTCGGCATCATCGGCGCGTTGGATCCGTACAACCTGCGGCTGTTCCACCTGCAGAAGATCGGGAAGGTCGCGAAGGGGCCGACAAAGGAGTTCAAAGGAGGCGCGCTGGGAGCACCGGCGGGTATCGGCGGTCCAGTCGCTGGCACGGGCACGAACTTCAACGCCCTCACTGGCGGGACGCACATGGTGGACATCTCGATGCTCAACGGCAATGCTGGCGGCGCGGTGACCTTTGGGGGCGCGGCGATGAACGGCGGCGCCAACACCGGCTTCACGAACGCGTTTGCTGCCTGGGCGGGCGAGGAGGACACCAAGCTCGACGTGTCGTTCCTGCTTGCGGAGCCGAGGAAAGAGGCAACGAAGGCCAAGCAGACGAGCGGGAACCTGTCGAACATCCAGCTCGAGGCGCCGCCAGACGACATCTTGCCGTCGATGATCGAGGACTCGGCGCAGTACTTCCCCACCGTCGCGTTCAACGCGCTCATCCGTATCCTGCTGGAGCCGCGCAACTCGGTGCACTACCAAGGAACGTTCGTCGCGATCATGTACATCTGCAAGAGCCAGCGGAAGCGCGTGGCGGCGCACCTGGACAAGATCATCCCTGCGTTCTTGTACGCGATGGAGAAAGTGAACCGCTCGCTGCGCAAGTTCCTGTTCGAGCAGCTGTGCGACCTGGTGCAGATCGTCGAGGAGCAGATCCAGCCCCACCTGAACCACGTCGCGATGCTCTCGATCGTGCACAGCTACTGGGACGAACACCTCGAGGAAGTGCTCAACCTGGTCAAGAAGCTCGCGAACTCGCTCGGAGAGCACTTCCGCGTGTACCTGCCGGACCTGATCCCGCAGTTGCTCCGTGTGATTCGCACCGAGCGCGACACCCCGAGTCGGCCGCGTACGCTCCTCGTACTCAAGACGTCCGTGTCGCTGGGGCGTCTACTGGACGGGTACCTGCACCTGATCATCCCAGCGCTCGTGGCGCTGATCCAGAGCGACGCCGACCTGAACGCAAGGAAGCAGGGCCTCGGGTCGCTCGGGTCGCTCGTCAAGAAGCTGAACGTGAGCGTGTACGCGTCCAAGATCATCCACATGCTCGCTCGCGTCATCTCGTCGCAGCACGAGCTCGTGTACCTCGCCATGGACTGTCTGTGCTGCATGGTGTACACGATGGGCGACGACTACGCGATCTTCGTGCCCGTGATCAGCCAGGTGCTCGGCCGCCAGACTTCGCGGAACAACGACATCTTCGACCGGTACGACTTGCTGGTGTCCAAGATCCTGAAGCACCAGCCGCTGCCAGTGGCGTCGTGGGCGACAGATCCGCTGAAGGCGCGAGCCGATGCGTCCTCGGACGCGAAGGAAGGCGCCGGCGCGCAGGAGGAGACGAAGAGTCTCCCGTGCGACCAGAAGAACCTGATGAAGGCGTGGGAGGCATCTCAGCGTAGTACGAAGGAGGACTGGACGGAGTGGATGCGCGCGTTCTCGGTCGAGCTGCTGCGTGAGTCGCCGTCGCCGGTGCTGCGAGCGTGCAAGGAGCTCGCGTCTGTGTACCAGCCGCTGGCGCAGGAGCTGTTCAACGCGTCGTTCGTGAGCGTGTGGCCGAACTTGAGCTCCCCGACGCAGGACAACCTGATTCGCGCGCTCGAGACAGCGTTCCAGTCGTCGCATCTCCCGTCCGAGATCCTCCAGACGCTGCTCAACCTCGCCGAGTTCATGGAGCACGACGACCAGCCGCTGCCGATCGACATCCGGCTGCTGGGGTCGCTCGCCGAGCGCTGCCACTCGTTCGCGAAGGCGCTGCACTACAAGGAGCTCGAGTTCAACACGAACCCGAGTGCTGACGCCATCCAGGCGCTCATCAGCATCAACTCCAAGCTCAACCAGCCTGAGGCGGCGCGCGGGATCCTCAAGTACGCGCAGGATCTGTTGCCGGGCATTGAGGTGAAGGCGTCGTGGCACGAGAAGCTGCTTCGGTGGGACGACGCGCTTGCGACCCACGACCGCATCCTCCGATCCCAGCCAGACAACGTCGAGGCGATCTTCGGCAAGATGCGCTGCTTGTACGCGATCGGCGAGTGGCGGAAGCTGAACGACCACGTGCAGGAGACGTGGGCGAAGATCTACGGCGAAGAGCGCGATCTGAACAGCGAGCAAGGAGGCGGCAACTTGCTCGACGTGCCGCCGGCGCTGAAGAAAGAGCTCTGCAGCAGCGGCGCGCGCGTCGCGTTCTCGCTGCAGAACTGGGATGCGATCCCAAAGTACATCAACTCGGACATGGAGGAGACCGAGTCGCACTTGTTCCAGGCCGTCGTCGCGATCCGCCGAATGGAGCTCGAGGAGGCGCTGAACTCGATCTACCAGTGCCGCAAGGTGATGGACCCGACGCTGCGCTCGTTGGTCAGCGAGAGTTACTCGCGCGCGTACCTGCCGTCGATCGTGAACCTGCAGATGCTGACCGAACTGGAGGAGATCGTGGCGTACCTCAAGACGTTCGCGCACAAGAACAACGGCGAGCTCACCCTACTGTCGGTGCCGTCGACGTCGACTTCGCGGCGCAAGCAGAGCATCAGCAGCTTGAACTTCGTCTCGTCGTCCTCGTCGACGTCGTACGGTCACGAGAAGCGCGCCGCGCTGACCAAGCTGCAGACTGTGTGGACGCGACGCGTGCTCGGAGTGGACCGGAACATCCAAGTGTGGCAGAGCCTGATGCTCGTGCGGTCGCTGGTGTTCGACCCGCGCGAAGACGTGGACATCTGGCTCAAGTACGCTCGCCTGTGTCGCAAGTCGGGCCACCTCAACATGGCAGCGAGCGCGCTGTGGCGAGTGGGAGCGCAGCCGTTGATTCGCACGATCCACAAGGACCCGTACAAGCCACTGCCGATTAACTTCGGCGACACGGGAGGCTCGACGTACGGCTTTGGGAACGGCATCTCGTCGCTGGTGGACGGTTCCGCGTCTGACCCGCGCGTGGCGTTCAGCTACTTGCGCCACCTCTGGGCGGAGAACAAGGAGGACATCGCGCTGAAGCAGATCACGCACTTCATCGAGGCGCTGGAGCAGCACGGCGACGAGAAGAACGAGGACATGGTGAAGCTGCGCGTGCAGGTGTACATCCAACTGGGCGAGTGGCAGATGTCGCTGCTCGAGCCCAAGAAGCAGTCGGACGAGGTGTTCGACCAGGTGCTCGGGTGTCTGGAGACTGCGACGAAGCTCGACCCGACGAACCACCGAGCGTGGCACGAGTGGGCGTTGATGAACTTCCGCGCGCTCGAGGCGACTGTGAAGGACCAGAACGACCCGAACCAGGTGAAGCGGTACGCGGCGCCGTCGATCCACGGCTTCTTCCGGTCGATCTCGTTCGGTCACAAGCACTACGACGTGACGAAGGATGTGCTGCGCTTGCTCACGCTCTGGTTCGCGCACGGGAGCCGCAGTGACGTGCACGCTGCGATGACGGACGGCTTCCAGGACGTCTCGATCGACACGTGGCTGGACGTCATCCCGCAGCTGATTGCACGAATCGACTCGCCGAACCCCAAGATGTACGAGCTGCTGCACGAGCTGCTCTCCCGGATCGGTCAAGCGCATCCGCAGGCGCTCATCTACCCAATCACAGTCGCGTCGAAGGCGCTGAACCCGAAGCGCAAAGAGGCGGCGGAGGGGATCCTCGCTGCGGTGCGCCGCCACTCGTCCAAGCTCGTGTACGAAGCCGACATGGTCTCCCGCGAGCTCATTCGCGTGGCGATCCTGTGGAACGAGCTCTGGCACGGCGCTCTCGAAGAAGCGTCGAAGCACTGCTTCACGAACCGCGACACGAGCGCGATGATTGCCGAGCTCGCACCGCTCCACGAACTGATGGACCGGATCGGCACGGAGGAGACTCCGACGCTGCGCGAAGTGGGGTTCTACCAGGCGTTCGCCCGCGACCTCAAGTACGCGAAGGAGTGGTCGAACGTGTTCGAAAAGTCGCGCAACATCGCGGATCTGAACCAGGCGTGGGACATCTACTACAACGTGTTTGCCAAGATCCGCAAGCAGCTGGCGAACCTGTCGACGCTCGAGCTGGCGAACGTCGGCCCCAAGCTGCTGTCGGTGCACGGCCTCAGCCTCGCAGTGCCGGGCACGTACAAGGCTGGCGCGCCGATCGTGCGCATCCAGTCGTTCGACAACAAGGTGACGGTGCTGACATCTAAGCAGCGGCCGCGCAAGGTGACGATCAATGGGAGCGACGGCAAGGCGTACCCGTTCCTGCTCAAGGGCCACGAAGACCTCCGGCAGGACGAGCGCGTGATGCAGCTCTTCGGCGTCATCAACACGCTGCTGGCGAACGACAGCGACACGAGCAAGCGGAACCTCGCGATCGAGCGCTACTCGGTGCTGCCGCTCTCGCACACGAGCGGGCTCATCGGCTGGGTGCCCAACTGTGACACGCTGCACCTGCTCATCCGCGACTACCGCGAAGCGCGCAAGATCCAGCTGAACGTGGAGCACCGGCTGATGGTGCAGATGGCGCCGGACTACGACAAGCTGCCGCTGATGCAAAAGGTGGAGGCGTTCAAGTACGCGCTCGGGGAGACGACGGGGCAAGACCTGTACCGCGTGCTGTGGCTCAAGAGCCAGGACTCGGAGGTGTGGCTCGACCGGCGCCGCAACTTCACGCGCTCGCTCGCGGTGATGTCCATGGCCGGGTACATCCTGGGCCTCGGCGACCGGCACCCGAGCAACCTGATGCTCGACCGCGTGTCGGGCAAGCTCGTGCACATCGACTTTGGCGACTGCTTCGAGGTCGCGATGGAGCGCGACAAGTACCCGGAGAAGATCCCGTTCCGCCTCACGCGCATGCTCACGCAGGCGATGGAGGTGAGCGGCATCGAGGGCAACTTCCGGTACACGTGCGAGGCGTCGATGCGCGTGCTGCGCGACAACCGCGACAGCCTGATGGCCGTGCTCGAGGCGTTCGTGTACGACCCGCTCATCAACTGGCGCCTGCTCAAGAAGGACGCTGTGCCGTCGCACGCGCAGCCGGAGGAGGACTCGGACTCGCGCGCGGACGCGACCGGCGCCGGCGGCGAGGGCGACGCGAGCGGGAGCAGCGCGGCGGCCGAAGACGACAAGAGCGTGGTCGGGAGCGTGAAGAGCACGTCGTCGGCGTCGACGCCCACGACGCGGCGGCGCCACTCGTCCGAGTCGATGTTCGGGTTCAACATCGACGCGCTGGACGCGACGGCGAGCCTGGCGCGCAACTCGAGCAAGGACGCGCAGCGCGACTACGACTCGAAGGCCGTCGGGCAGTCGGTGATCACGACGGAGCTGCCGCAGCTGAACGAGAAGGCGCTGTCGGTCATCGATCGCGTCAAGAAGAAGCTCGTGGGCCGCGACTTCGACGACGGCTCCAAGGTGCTGAGCGTGGACGCGCAGGTTGACCGGCTCATCATGCAGGCGACGTCGCACGAGAACCTGTGCCAGCTCTACTACGGCTGGTGCCCATTCTGGTGAACGCTGTCGTATTGAATACTTTGTTCCAGTTTTGCTATTTGGCAAAATATTAAGCTTGATCCGACTGTGAGAACTTTGAATTAGAGAGTGGTGTGGCGCAGTGTGGCACATCACAAACCGTTGGCCACCACGAGAGGTGTCGCTTGGCGTCACAGTGCGAAGAGCTCCGATGGGCAACAAGAGGAAGCAGGCGGGCGGCGGTGCCGGCGGCGGCGCGAAGGGCAGCAAGAAGCTCAAGAAGAGCGGCGGTGGCGGCAGCGCGAAGGCGGCGGCGCCGGCGGCTAAGAGCCGCGGCGGCAAAGACGCCGGCCGCAAGAGCTCCGGCGCCAACCAGAAGCGCGGCGGCGGCGGCGGTGCCAAGAAGCAGCCGCGCGCGCAGTCGTCGTCCGCGGCGCCGGAGGAGGAGGTCGAGGTGGACGATGAGGACGTCGAGTTCTTCGCGGAGAACGCGACGTTCTCGTCCTTCCTCATGACGATGGACCCCAAGCAGCTGAGCAAGGAGGCGCACAAGAAGGCGGTCAAGCAGCCTGTGAAGCCCAAGGCGAAGGCGCAGGGCGGCGACAAGGACGGCGACGACGAAGACATGCCGCTCGAGAAGCTTGAGGCGCGCCCCCGCAAAGCCGGCTGGGAGAGCCAGAAGAAGATCGACCTTACCACCAAGCTGCCGGTCAAGTTCATGGACGGCAGTGTGCGCCAGAACAAGGCGCTCATCGAGCACGCGGAGAAGGAGCAGGAGGCCAAGGACGCGGAGAGCGAGGACGATGCCGACGACGATGCGGACGAGCAGGAAGGCGGCGACAGCGACGATGGTGAGGAGGAGGCGCTGGGATCGGACGTGTCGGACATGGAGTTTGAAGAGATCGAGGACGCGGCGGCGGCGGCTCCCAGCGCCTCGAAGGCGAAGGCTGCGAGCGCAAAGGCGCAAGTGAGCGAGGTCGACCTGCGGCTGCAGCGCGAGCACCGCGTGTCGGCGAAAAAGGTGGAGATCGCGCAGCTCTGCGAGAGCATCCTGGAGAGCCCGGAGGACGCGTTCAAGAAGAACAAGGAGCACCCGGAGAACCTGAGCAAGATCCAGCAGCTCTTCTCGCTCTGCCGCGACCCGGACATGACGGTGAAGAAGCTCGCGATGCTGTCGCAGCTCTCGGTGTTCCTCGACATCCTCCCGGACTACCGCATCCGCCTGACGAGCGACGAGAAGCAGAACGGCCGGCCGCTCAAAAAGGACGTGCAGAAGATGCAGGACTACGAGGCGTCGCTGCTCAACAACTACCAGACGTTCCTCAAGTTCTGCTCGCAGACGGTGACGGAGGGGCTCAAGGGTAAGAGCCCGGCGAAGGAGCTGACGGCGAACGACCAGCGCCAGCTCGGGCTGGCCGAGACCGGTACGCGGTGCCTCGCGGAGCTCCTGAAGGTCAAGTACGCGTTCAACTTCCACATGAACATCATCGTCGCGCTCGTGCCGATCGCGGACTCGCACTTCGCCAACCTGCGCGGCATCGCGTGCGGAGCGTTCCAGGAGGTGTTCCGCTCGGACAAGAGCAGCGCGTACTCGCTCGAGATCGTCAAGCAGATCTCGTCGTACGTCAAGCAGAAGGAGCACCGCGTGAAGCAGGACATCATCAAGACGTTCCTCGTGATCCCGCTTGACGTGACCATGGAGCAGGGCGAAAACGCGCGCAAGAAGGCAAAGAACGACCGCAAGAAGCGCCGGCGCCTGCAGAACGAGGGCGACACGATCGCCGCGGGCCTGAAAGAAGCCGAAGCCGTTGTGGACAAGTCGGAGCGCCAGAAAACGCAGGCGGACATCCTGCACGAGCTCGTGCTCGTGTACTTCCGCATCCTCAAGCAGGCGACGTACTCGACTGCGCTGCCGGCGGTGCTCGAGGGACTCTCCAAGTACGCGTTCCTGATCAACCTGGACATCATGATCGATCTGCTCAAGGTCCTCAAGGCCGTGCTGCGCGAAGACATCCTACCCCTCCCGTCGGCGCTGCAAGCAGTGCTCACCGGCTTGCGCACGCTGCAGGGCCCAGGGCAGGAGCTCATGGTCGACGAGAAGGAGTTCGTGGACATCCTGTACAAGCTCCTGCGCAAGTTCACGGAGGGCGAGGACGTGAACTGCTTCCCGACCGCGCTGCTGTGCATCGAAGCTGTCTTCATCCGCCGGAAAGAGATCGTCGTGGACCGCGTCGCGGCGTTCATCAAGCGCCTGCTGCTCATCTCGATTCACCTGCAGCCGAACCAGATCCTCGCGGTGCTGGCGATGATCCGCAGCCTGTTCCACCGCTACTCGAAGCTGCAGCAGCTGCTCGAGAGCGACGTCGACCGCGTGTCGGCGGGCGAGTACCGGGCCGACGTGGACGACCCGGACTTCACGAACCCGTACTCGACGGCGCTCTGGGAGCTGTCGCTGCTGGGCCAGCACTACCATCCGAAAGTGGCGTCGTTCGCGGTCGGCACGGCCGAGCTGGGGCCGAGCCTGCCGACCGAGTTCCCGAAGATGCTGCTGGACAACTACGACGTCGCGCAGTCGGGTCGGTTCAACCCGGCGGTGCTCGCGCCGCCGCGCAACCCGCTGTTCGCCAAGATGGCCGTGGACGTGCGCAAGAAGGCCAACAAGCGCCGCCAGCGCGAACGCCGCTTCTTCGTGCGCGACCCGTGCGCGGACGACGGCAAGAAGCCCTCACCGTTCTACCAGTTCTGCCTCGACCTGGACCAGCAGCAGCAGGGCGGCGACGAGCCGGCCTTCCAGTTCGCGAGACCAGTGTCCGCGGCGCCGTGACGTCTGCGTAATAGAGCTCGTTCATTCCGTTCGCTTGTGCGTTCTGGCGCGATAGACGAAGACTCATTGACACAGACACTAGACACCCGCACGCTGCGCGCTTATATGAAGAAGTGGTTCCCGCTTGCCCTGTGTCAGCGACGCAGAGAGGACGGTGTGAGCATGTGGAGCAGCAGCAGCGAGAGACGACGGGTGGACCGACGCACCGTTTGTTGTTGTTGTGGCTGTACTTCCGAGGCTGCTGCTGGTCGCTGTAGCCGTACTGCTGCTGCTGAAGGTGGTGGTCGTGCTCGTTGTTGCCGTACTGCTGCTGTCCGTGCTGCCCCTGTTGCTGGTGCTCGTCGTAGCCGTACTGCTGATGTTGTTGCTGCTGGTCGTTGTAGGCGTACTGCTGCTGCTGGATCACATCGTCACCGTACTGGTGGTGCTGGTGCTGCTGGTCATGATAGGCGTACTGTTGCTGCTGCTGCTGGTTGTCATAGCCATACTGCTGCTGCTGCTGCTTGGGGTTGTACTGCTGCTGCTGCTGGTGGTTGTAGTAACCATGTTGCTGCTGCTGCGGCGGCTGTTGTTGCTGCTGGTGCGCGGTGTTCCCGTGCTGTTGCTGCTGCTGCTGCGGCTGCGCCTGTCCGGCGCGGGTCGTGTTCGTGCGGTTGTAGGCCGCCGAGTAGCGAACGTCCTTGGCCGCCTGGTCGTCGTCGTCGTCCGAGCCGCCGCCGTAGCAGCGCAGCACGAGCGTGAGCGCGAGCACGACACCCATGGCGAAGCACACGCCGATGCAGCAGCCGAGGAGGAAGCTGCTCCACTTGGTGAGCAGGTCGAAGAAGACGGGGCGGCACTGGCCGTACGGCGCGTTGTTGGCCACGGCGTTGCCCTGGCTCGTGGCGTTGCCGCCGGCGAGCAGCAGCGCGCCGCACCAGACCTGGTTCTTGGCGTTGCGCGGACACGTCTCCTCGGCCCAGTCGAAGACCGCCGAGTACTCGTCGTACTCGGCCACGAGCTCGCAGACCTGGCACACGGTCTCGACCTGCGGGACGTTCATGACGCCGCAGAAGCTCGAGAAGTTGGTCGTCGTGGCGCTGAACGTGCCGGGCATCGACTGGTTGAACATCGCGAGCACGTCGTTCACGCCCGCGTCGACGCAGTAGTAGGGCACCTGCGAGGCGCAGTAGAGCCGGTTGAAGTTGTCGCCCACGACGGTCTCCGAGTCGACCGCCGGGTACGCCGCGGCCGCCCACTCGGTCGCCTTGGCGTACACCGAGTGCGCGCCGATGGCCATGACGACGAAGAAGCCGAGCGCGACCAGCAGGACGACCGCGTAGATCGTGAGCAGCAGCTTCTGGCGCAGCAGCGCGCCGAAGCAGCCGAGCGCCGCGAGCGCCATGACGGCGCCGCCCACGATGAGCGTCATGAGGAACGTGGACGTGCCGACCCAGTCGTACTCGCCCTGGAACACGTCGAGCCAGCCGGAGGTCTTGACGCGGTGGCTGAAGTACACGAGCATGGCGCCGGCCGCCATGAACGCCATATTCACGAGCAGCAGCATCACTTTGGCCACGTTTACGAGCACGCTGCCCATGCTTCAGCTCGGGTCGCCTCGACGAGCGCTCTCTCTCTCTCTCTCTAGCTGCAGGCGGTGGTGCTTCTTGCCTTCACTGCCTGTTCAGCAAATGCAAGGTGAGGTACGCGTGAGGGAAGGACATTTGGAGTCAGCACCAATCGTCCGGATACAGAGTGCCTGTGAGCATCACCCATCCAGATAAAGTAGACTACTGACTGGTGTATACACGGCTCTTATCGAGAAATATCTATTGACAGCATAACACGATCAGATAAATGAACCATTATACATCAAAATCGTTGGAAGGCTGGTGGACGTTGCGTATACTATCAGAAGAAGCAAGCTCTCTGTGCAGTCATCCATCAGGCACCTCAAAGCGCCTTCGTGACCGGCCCCTGCGGCTGCTGCGGGGGCTTGCGCAGCGCCTTGTTCTCGCACACGCCGCTCCAGTGGCCCGGGTCCTTGCAGTAGCGGCACGGCTGCGGGCAGTCGCGCGCCTCGTGCTCGCGCTGCTTGCAGTTGAAGCAACGCCCGTTGCGGGGCCGCTCCGCGATCTCGCCGCTCTCGAGCGCGCGAGTGACGCGCCGCCAGTGCTCGTGCTTCTGCTCCAGGCGGCGCTTGCGGCCCTGTTCGCGCTGGTCGTGCATCGCGCGCTGCCGCTTCTTCTCCTCCTCGTGCATCGGCGGCTTGCTCTTCACCTCGCGGTCGTACGTGTCCGCGATCTGCGAGTAGAGCAGGTCGAAGAAGAAGAGCAGCTCCGACAGCTGCGTCTGCGCCGCGTCCTCTCGCAGCGGCACATCAGCCGCGCGCGCCGCCGCCACGAACTCTTCCAGCACCAGGTGGATAGCTGCGTGCACGCATTAGCCTCGCGGTCCTGCCCGCCTGACGCTACTATCGCAGTGGTGTAGCTCGCGCACCTTCGATAGTCGAGACGCAGCCTTTGCCGGCCTTGTGGTAGCGCCAGAAGTTGCTCTCGAGTGGCGGCTTGGCGAGCTTCACGCAGCGCAGGCCCTCGAGCGCCGGGTCCTGCAGGATCACCGGCGCCTTCTGCCACGGCGTGTCGATGAACACGAGTCGCTTGAGCGCGCACAGGTCCTCGCGCGTGAGCTCCGCGAGCGTGTCGGCCTCCGACGATGGGTACACCACCACGGTGTCCGCGCGCGTGTACACTGGCGTCTGCACCAGCGGCAGCTGCAGGATCTCCACGTCGCGCGGCGCGAGCGCCTTGGCGTGCGGCGCCGTGCTCTTCTTCACCTTGTCCTGAAACCAGATGTGCACCTGCAGCGGCAGCGTGAGCGCCGGCACCGCGGTGCCTGTCGGCTGCCCGACCGCGACGCAGCAGACGGGGCAGTAGAACTTGTAGCTGCGCGCGCACGACGCGCACGGCGCGCGCGTCCAGCCAGCGATGCCCCCACTCATTGCGGTGTGTGGAAGCGGTAGGGTTTACGAGTGAGTTTGCTGCTGGTTAAGGTATACGCGTCAAAAGCAAGTTAGGGTTTAGAGCTCAACAGACACAACGACGGACAGATGCAACACACACACTCATGTGGAGAGAACGAGTGGGGTCGGTCTACGGTGCTGGAGGCACCTCTGTCTCTCATTACGTGCGACGCTCCGCCTAGTCGAAGCGCATGAAGAACGCGGAAGCCGGGTCGACCTGCTTGGCGTCGAGCGGGACGCCCGCACCCATCGTGGAGCTCAGGTGCGCTGCCTTAATGTACTTGCCCTTGGCGCCTTCCGGCTTGGCGTCGCTGAGCGCGACCATGAACGCGCGCACGTTCTCCACCAGCGCCTCCTCCGAGAAACTCGCTTTGCCGATGCCGGCGTGGATGATGCCCTTTTTCTCGGCGCGGAACTCCACCTGGCCGCCCTTGGCCGCCGCAATGGCGCTCGTCACGTCCATCGTGACCGTCCCGAGCTTCGGGTTCGGCATCAGACCGCGCGGGCCAAGAACCTGCAGCGCCATTATCATCCACAGCACACACACACGCACTCGAGCACGTGAGAACGACCGAGAGATCACGAGGCACCGACCAGAACCACTCGAACCACATAAACGCACTCTCGCAACGCGGCCGACCAGCCCCATGACGTCCGGCGTGGCGATGCAGCGGTCGAAGTCGAGCTTGCCGCTCTGCACGAGCTCGACGAGGTCCTCGGCGCCGACGACCGTGGCGCCGGCCGCCTTGGCCTCCTCTGCCTTGGCGCCGCGCGCGAACACCGCGACGCGCACCGTCTTGCCCGTGCCGTTCGGCAGTGTCACGACGCCGCGCACGCTCTGGTTCGGCTTGCGCGGGTCCACACCGAGCTGCACGGCGATGTCGATCGTCTCGTCGAACTTGCGCGTGGACTGCTTGAGGGAGCTGATCGCGGCCTTGAGGTCCACGTCCGGCTTCGGGAGCCCGCTGCTGCGAGGCACGAGGCCGAGCGCCGTAGGCGAGCGCGTCGAGTGCGCGCCGCTGGTGGTGGACGCGCTGCGCGCGCAGGCGGCGGAGGCTGCGGCGCGGACCGCCTTCGAGGGCACGAGCACGCGCATGTCGGTGCGAAGGTGGCGGCAGAATGCGCCGATCCTGCGGCCAGCCAGCCACTACTGTCCCGAATCCGAATTCGGCCGGGACAACACTCGGGATGACCGTATCCCTGTATATAGCATAATGTTACTTGAAAGGTTTCAGCTGCAAAACGTGGCATTCTGACAAGCATGGGCGTTCGCGCAGGAGCAGCAGCAGCAGCAGCAGCAGCGGCGGCGCTCGCACTCGCGCTCTGTGGACGCGCAGGCTGCTGTCAAGCGGAGAGGGTGGAAGTCGCATGCAGCAGCCTCAACGGCCCGTACTGCAGCTCGAGCGGCGGAGTATTTAGTGGGACGCGCACGGCGCCGCAGTACGCAACGGCGGATCTCGACCTCGACGAAGAGGTACAGTGCGAAGCGCTGCCGCGTCCTGGTCGTGCCGCAAATGCTGAGCCTGTCGCTTCTGGAACCGCTGGGCTCAGACGGAGAAGCGCCTGGAGGTCGCTAAGCGCGCGCGGATAGAGAGAGCTCTAAAGCAGTACGAGCTGGACGCCGCACTCGATGATCTTGACGAGAGCGAACGCCGCCTCGACCATGCGAACTTCCTCGAAGAGCTGGATCTGCTGCTGGACGAAGCAGCTGCGCTCTTTAGCAGCGACGAAGACGAAGAGAGTGACGAAGAGAGTCCGGTGGTGGGCTCGTTCGCGTTCAACAACGAAGGCGGCGTGTTCGAGGAGCTGGACAAGATGAACGGAGAGGACCTGAAGGTGCGCTCTGCATGCGCTCCTTTGCTAAATCCCCGCCGACACGAGTCCTGACCGCGTCGCGTGTGTTTTGCTCCAGGAATTCTTTGAGCTCGCGCTGCAGGAGGTGATGCAGTCGTACTCCTCGACGCTCGACGAGATGTCCCCGCAGCTTTCGCAGGGACTCCACCAGTCGGTGGAGGAACTCAAGGGGGTGAGCGACTTCACCGACTTCCGCTTCCAGGTTCTCGACGAGTCCGCAAAGGCCCAGATCCGACACAAGTTCGCAAACCACCGGCTTATCGAGGTGCAGCTGACGTTCGAGAAGATGGTGATCGCGCGGAACTCGAAGGAGCGGCGGTTCGCGCTCGAAGCGTCCGTGTACCTCTTCCAGCTCGCACAGGAGTCCGCGAGCGCAGACAGCGACTCTGCAGCTCAGACAGCAGCAGCGGAGTCGGCGCCGTCGTCCGCTGGCGTCTCCGTGTAGCAAGAAGTCGGATACGAGAGATTGTTGACGTGTATGTGAGCTCGGCGTCGTCCACAGGACTCCGAAAGGATGACAGGGTCGACTCAGATTGTGATCAGATCTGGACCCACTATGGACTCAGTCACGATCTCGCATAATTGGATCAACGATGATGGGAGGACGAGGTGGTCGCGGGGGCGGCGGCGGCGGCGGACGCGGCGCTGGTCCGCAGGTGGCCGACGGCGACTGGCAGTGCCCGAACCCAGGGTGCGTTATTGTTTTATTCTCTCGCTCTCGCTCTACCATCCAGTTGGTGTCATACGTTCGCCTCGATGTGCCGATCCCCACGCTCGTTCTCCTCGGACGCTCACACGCTCTCTCGGTTCCTTCGCTCGGATCGCTCGGATCGCAGGTGCGGGAACGTCAACTTCGCGCGGCGCGCGGAATGCAATCGCTGTAGCACGGCGCGTCCCGACGGCGCGGGTGGCGTGAAGAGCGCCGGGCCGCTGGACGCGCGCGGACCGCCTGGGCTCTTCCAGGCTGGCGACTGGACGTGCATCACGTACGTGCAGGGAAGGTGGCGGAGTAGAGATCGAGGAGCCTGCAGTCACCCTCTCGCTTCTTCTCTGTGTGCAGGTGCGGGAACATCAACTGGGAGCGGCGCTCCGAGTGCAACATTTGCAAGACGGCCAAGCCCGGGATGCCCGGACTGGTGCGCTCCTCAGACACGGATGGCTGCGAGGCGCGATCCCCACTTACACTGCTGCTCCCGGTGCTTAGGATGAGAAGCGCGACGGCGCGGGCGGCGGCTTCAATGAGCGCCAACAACGGTACGAGTCTCGAGCTGCTGCTGCTGCTGCTCTTGTTATGTGTGCTGACTGATGGGGCGGTGGTCGTGCTGAGCAGCGTCGCGTCGGCTCGCACGGAGATCGGGGACGACGGATACGACGACTTTGGCGTGAAGAAGAGGAAGGTGAAGGCCACGAAGGCGGAGCGCGAGGCGGCTGCGCTGGCGCGCCTCCAGCAGTCGTACAGGTGCGCGGCTGGTGGCTGGCGATCGAGCAACTCCCTCGGAGTCTGCAACCTGCTGACGTTCGGTCCTTGCGATTGCGTGCGAAGCGCGATCTACCAGCCGACGGCGGAGAGTGTCCGCGACTCGGAACTGTCCTCGGCGCCTCGCGCAGTGTCGCCACCTCGGAAGAGCGAACCGGCGCCAACTCCGGCGACGGCGGCGGCGACTTCGAAGCGGAGCCCCTCGCCCCCGCGACGGAGCGAAGCGAAGCGCCGCAGTAGAAGCCGCGACCGCCGCCGCGAGCAAGAGCGACTGCGAAGCCGCAGCCCTGCACGACGCGACGGCGGGAGCGCGCGCAGGAATCGAAGCCACAGCCGCGAGCGGAGCCGCCGCGACAGTCGGGACTTCTCGCGCTCCCGACACCGCTGAGCGGGGCGGCAGGAGGACGAGCGCCGTTCGCCTGAAGGCGCGCCAAGCTGAAGAATAACGTTATATAGCTTTGATAGGCGCATAACACTGACACTGGCACTTCTCGTGCATGCTACCGTGCTCACTTGCGCGCTCGCTCGCTCGCCCCCGCCCTCCGGTTGGTCATCGGTCGAAAGACGCCGCTTACAGGTGCTGCATCACACCGCGCGCGCGATCCACGACCGCCTTGACGTACACGGGCGAGACCTCGAAGAGGTTCTTGAGGATCACGTCCGGCACGTTCGCGTTCTTCGACCGCTCGTCCGGCTCCTTGTCGATCAGAACCTTGACGGACCACAGCATCGTGCAGCCCGATCCCGTCGCGTCGTTGAAGTTGCGGATGGAGACGCTGCAGAGGAGAGGACGCACAAGAGTCATGTCAGAGACCTGAGAAGTGCGAGCCACCCGGTCAGGAAGGAAGGCGCGACGTACGCAGTCGTCTGGTTGCGGCGGATGTGGTCCATCGCCTTCGGGTGGCTCGGGTCGTTCTTCACCGTCTGCCCAACGAAGAGGATGCTGCCGTCCGTGTTCTCGCGCTTCTGGTTCACCACGAGACTCTCCTCCTTCATGGTGCCGCCGCTGTGCGCCGCGTCGTTCGAGATCGTCAGGCGCACCACGCGGCGCACGTACTTGGTGACCGCGTCCACCTCGTCAAGGAGCTGCAGTCGGCAACCAAGCTCAGCGTCAGTCGGACAGATCCAGGAACGACTCAGCCGCCAGCAAGCATCGGCCTTACCTCCGCCGTCTCCATGAACGGGAACTTGCTCTCGAACTCCGCGTCGCCGATGCACTTCCACAGGTCCTCGCCGACCGAGCGCGCGTCGCTGTTGAACATCTGGTGGCGGAAGTAGATCCCCATGTCGTTCGTGTTCATCTCGTACTGCACCTGGAGCCCGAAGTACGTCATCGTCGGGTTCTTCGGGCTGCGGAAGGACGCGTCGCACTGCGCAATCTGCTTCTCCGCCTCGCTCATGGCGTCCGACGCCGTCTGCAGCAGCTGGTCCTTGAATGAGCTCGCCTGGATCTGCAGGTTCGCCGGCGCCGACGAGATCGTGTTGGAGAGCGCCGCGGGGGTCGTGGACGCCGACGACGACGAGTTGAGAATCATGTCGAGCGACGGCATGTTGAGCAGCGGTTGCTTGGTGAAGTAGTCCTGGAGCCGCTGGATGAACTTCATCTGCTCCATCAGCGTCTTCCGCAGGAACTCGTTCTCCTGGTCCACGCGCGCGCGGATCTCCGCGTGCTGCTCCGCCTCCTGCTTCCACCCGAGCTCCGTGTTGTGCTCCGACGGCTCGGACGACTGCAGCACCTCGATCTGCTCCTTCAGGTCCTTAACCTTGGAGCGGAGCGAGATGAGCTCGTCCTTCTGGCGCTGGCGGTGCTTGCGCGCGGCCTTGGCGATCTGCGCGCGACGCTTCGCCTTCGGGTCTTCGTACTCCTCCGGTGCCGCGGTCTCCTCGACGCTCGAGTCGTCGCCGTCGTTCACGGACGAGGGCGGCGCCGGCGCCTTGCGCTTCTTGCTCGCCGCGGCGGCCTTCGGCTTGCCCTTGGCAGTCGTAGCAGGTGTCGCCGACGCACTCGAGGCGACGGATGCCGCAGGACTCGCGGCCGCGGAGGCCGGCACGGCCATGCCGAGGCTCGGGAACATCTGCGAGTTGGCGGCCATGAGCGGGTTCATGCGGTGGATCGGGGCGAGCCCGCCCGCGCCGGCGGCAGCAGCAGCACCGCCGGCGGCAGACGGGGCGCCGGCCATGGTCATTCCCATCGGGAGCGTCATGCCCATGGGGAGCCCCATACCGTTCTGCATCCCGAGCGAGTGCACGAGGCTCGCCGGTAGCCCGTTTGCGCCGGCGTTCGCAGCGGCGCCGTTCGCGGCGTTGCGCGCGGCGGTGGCCTGCAGGAGGTTGTTGAAGGCGTCCATGATCCGGGACGCGGAGGCTTCAACACGTCAGTACACTCGCGAACGGCGTCCTCGAAGCAGTGGCGGCAACCCGAGGCGAGGGCGACGACGAGGCGGGCGGGCCTTGGACGACGAGCTTCGTGCGGCGAAGTTGTCGCAATCTGGAATGGCGGTGATTACGGGAGAAAGCGGAGGAAGACGCGCTGTACCGAGCACACGCGAATAGAGCGCTGTCGAGCGCCAGCCAATCAACGCCGGTGGAGTCGGCGGGAATGATCTGCAATCACCTGTTACTTTTTCTTGGCGAATCGGAGCGCAGATCAGGAGACGTGCGCGCGTTTGATTCGCTGAATAGAGGAGGAGGCGAGACATGAATAATTATCTGCGAGAGCGTCAACATGTGAGCCTACTCTTTTGTTTGAGAGGGTATAACTTGTCAACTCTTGTATGTGTATATGTATGATGAATGTCCAGTCACAAGGGGTAAATGCAAAAATACAGAGGGGATAAGTAAAGGAGATGCGCAAACAGCTTGTTTTCTGTACTGTTGTCCATTACATTGATTGGCTAGAATGAAATGTGTATTACTATACTTTCTTGAAGATCCGCTCGACCTCTCAAAATAGGATCACTCGCACTTTATCATTACCCACTGTACTTCTATCAATTCGCACTTGTACGAGCTGTTACACTACTTGACTGCAAATGTGACCACCAGCACCAGCCACGATCGAGGCCATCGCTGCCATGAGCTCGATGGATGCACAGCGACCTGCTGCGCCGCACACACTTGTGGTAGCCGACCCGCCGCGCTTTTCCGGCAGAACGAACGCGCCACCAGCCGACGTGTCCGCAACAAGCGCCGCCTGCTGCGGCAGTAGCGCTGGCGACCAATGCGGGTGCGCCAGCGATTGATCGTGTCCATGCATATGCGTCGAAGCGACACCAACAGGCTGACACGCTTGCGCCGCCTTCTGGCTGCCGATCACGCTAGCTGTACTAGCACGGAGCTCGCGGTGCGCAAGCCACGCGCAAAGCGCAAACCGTCCGAGGCGGCAGCGCGGCGCCGCATGGCCAACCAGATCCCCGACGACATTCAGAACGACCCGGAGCTGACGAAGGCGATCGCCCAGGTGCGCTCGCAGATCGATTGGGCGGCTTGGGGGCTCTGCTGCTGCTGGTACGATTGCAGCGCGCTGAAGAGGCCAAGCTGACACCAACGGTGTGTGTGGCGCACGCAGCTGCCGTGGAACTACAACTTTGAGATCCGCAAGACAGTGTGGCGGATCCGCCAGGCAGCTAGCAAGCGCGTGGCGCTGCAGTTCCCCGAGGGTCTCCTCATGTACTCATGCGTGATCTCCGACATCATAGAGCGCTTCACAGGCGCCGACACGATCATTCTCGGCGATGTGCGTGCTGCTGCGTCTGGGCTTTCGGCATCTTTGGCGTTAGCACAAGATGAAGCTAGCGGTCTGCCGTTCACAGTAGCATCAGTGGCTCACAGCCGTGGTCGCTTCGCAGGTGACGTATGGCGCGTGTTGCGTGGACGACCTCACTGCGATCGCGCTCGGCGCCGACTTCATGGTCCACTACGGACACAGCTGCCTGGTGCCGATCGACATCACGACCATCAAGATGCTCTACGTTTTCGTGGACATCTCGATCGACATCGACCATGTACGCGGAGGACGAAGCGCTGCAGCTTGACTGGCTGTGTTGGACCAAGCACTCATGTGTTGTTGTGTGGGATGACAGCTGATCGAGTGCATGAAGCTCACGTTCAAACCGGACACGAAAGTACGACTATGAAGCTGTCGTCCAGTGATGATAGCGAGTCGCTGACCCGTTCTATTCTGCTTAGATCGCACTGATGGGGACGATCCAGTTTGCGAGCTCCATTCACGTGGCGTCGACCAAGCTGCTCGAGTACTTCCCGCACATGTCGATCCCTCAGGCGAAGCCGCTGTCCCCGGGCGAGGTACTCGGCTGCACGTCTCCGATCATCGACGGCGTTGACGCGCTCGTGTTCATCGCTGATGGTCGTTTCCACCTTGAGGTGCGTTTGTTGGGAGTGGTGCGATGAACGAAGAGAGTATGTACTAAGCTCTCGCTGTTGCTGCCTGGCTACCGCAGTCGGCGATGATCGCGAATCCCGAGCTGAAGGCGTATCGCTATGATCCGTATCCGAAGGTTCTTTCGATCGAGAAGTACGACCTCCCGCTGATGATGGGCATCCGCGCTGACGCGATCGCGAACGCGAAATCGGCGCAGCGGTTCGGCATCATCCTTGGTACACTCGGACGCCAAGGCAACCCGCTCGTCCTCGACCGGCTCACGCAGTTGCTGCAAGCGCGCGGCAAGCAATACTTCGTGCTGCTGCTTTCGGAGATCTTCCCTGACAAGGTGCGAATCGAGAGGCAACTTCGGTGCTGGATCTGGGTATGCTCAAACACTGGTGACTGATGTCCATGACGCTTTGCTTCCAGCTCGCTCGCTTCCACGACGTGGATGCGTGGATCCAAGTTGCGTGTCCGCGACTTTCTATCGACTGGGGCTACGCGTTTTCCAAGGTACGCGAGTTCGTGTTCGTTCCTAGTGTTCTGGTGCTCACATACTCATTTTGCGTACACTCGTAGCCGCTCCTGTCCCCTTACGAGGCTGAGGTGTGTCTGGAGCGCACCGAGTGGCAGGAAGGCTCGTACCCGATGGATTTCTACTCGAAGGGAAGTGGTCCGTGGACCAACTATTACAGCGACAAGACGAAGGAGGTCGCTGCTTGAGTGAGTCCACCGAACACACTGGACAGGTCTTGGAAGCAGGTAGTAGATGAATGTGCATACTTTTGCAACTCTCTCTCGATTGTTACTATGAAATCTCCCCACTGCATCAAGTGGGCATGTTCCTTCCTCACTTCCATGGGCGTCGTCTTGGAGTCCGTTGTTGTGCTCGTTTGTTTGTGTCCTTGTGTTGTGTGTGCGATGCGATGCAACAGGCAGGCGAGTAGGCTGGCTTCGGCGTCGCTACTGTGCAGTACCAGTGTTGCTACCACGATGGCCACACACAAGCTCAGTTTCGCTCTGTCAAGCAAACACCAGACTTCAGTTTGACGCACCTCGGGCTCAGGACCTGCGCGATCTTGGGATCGTTCGGAAGAGTGCTCGACACCGGCGTCTTCTTCGCGCTGCTGCCGACATACTGCGCCTCGGGGTGGAACTTGCAGATCTCTCTGCTCACAGCACACGGGGATCGAATCGTTAGCGCACTCGAACTGGTGTCCGTTGCAATGCACAATCAAGTACAAACAAGGTCACCGACTCGAAGATGAGCTCCTGCAGACGCGTCTTTGTGAGCTCCTCCTTCTCGAAATCGAAGCTGAAGGCACTGTCAGCCACAGGCTCGTCGTCGACGTTGTGAAGCGAGTCCAAGTACGGATGCGCGAGCGCCTCCTCAACCGAAATGCGCTTCGCGGGGTCGAACACGAGCATCTTCTCGAGCAAGTCGATCGCGGTTGGGTTCGTCGTCGGGTACAGCTTGGAGAACGCAACGCCCGGCTTCATGGGCTGGTTTTTCATGAACCGCCTCGCCTTCTCGCTCGTCACGAACGTGAGCTCGTCTTCTCTCGGCGTCCCGAGCTTGTCACAGATGATCTGGAGCTGGTGGATGTAGTCGTCGCCAGGAAAGAGCGGCTTGCGGCCGAGCAGCTCCGCGAAGATGCAGCCCGTGGACCAAATGTCGATGGCTTTCGTGTACTCCTTCGTCGAGAGCATGATCTCAGGTGCGCGGTACCAGCGCGTGACGACGTACTCGGTCAGTTCCATGTTGTCCTCGTCCGGTTCGACTCCGCGCGCGAGCCCAAAGTCGCAGATCTTGAGGTCGCAGTTCGAGTTGAGCAGCAGGTTCGACGGCTTCAGATCGCGATGCAGCACATTCGCCGAGTGGATGTACTTGAGCGCACGCATGATCTACGCTCGTGGTGGCAGCAGCGAGTGACGTGTCAGCAAAGTTGCTCAAAAGCTCGACCACTCACAGACCAAGAAAGAGCGCCGCGGATCCCTCTACCTGGTACAGGAAGTACTGGATGTGATCGTCCGTGAGTGGCTGGCGGGAGTAGATGATGCGGTGCAGGTCGGTCTCCATAAGATCCGAGACAATGTACACATCCTCGAACTCAGTCACCGTCGCTGGCGGCAGCAGATCCACGATCGTAATGACGTTCTCGTGGTCGAAGTGCTGCAGAAGTTTGATCTCGCGCAGGATCCGCTTCGCGTCCACGATGTCCTCGAAAGCCTTGGAGATCTTCTTGATCGCGACCTTCTCCTTCGACTCGCTGTTCTCCGCCGAACTGTGGATCCGCGAGAGAGCACCACACAAGGCGTATTCTGTGAGCCAAGATGCAGAAAGTGGCTCAAAATCCACAGTGAGAGTAGCAATTCTTCGTACATGACAACTCCGTACGCGCCATGACCGATAGGCTTGAGCAGCTTGTACTTCTTGTCGATCTGGAACGCGGTGCCGGAGACCACGAACGAGTACGCATCCGGACGGAGTCCAGCCGAGGCGGAACCCGCGGTGGCACTCGGAGATCCCGCTTTCTGAGGCGAGTATCCCGGGTCCTTCTCCGCGGTGATCGGTGATCGCGAGACGCTGCCAGCCAGCTCACCTTGCTTGTCTGGAAAGATCGCCGCCCCCGAAGACGACGAAGACGACGAAGTCGACGATGTGGTCGAGGAGGCGGACGCATAGGTGGTCGCCGAGCCTGTAAGCGGCGGGAAGATCCCATCCGCCACAGTACTGGTGCTGCTGCTTGCCATGCTGCTTGATGGCTGCTTGACGCGAAGAAGAGTCGAGTCTGAGAGCGACGGAGCAGGTGAGCACACGCTGAGAGAGAGAGAGAGAGAGAGAGAGAGAGAGAGAGTCGCTTCTTGGCTTGTGACAGCGGCGGCGGTGGTCGTCGCGCCGTGGAGTGCAGGTGAAGATCACAGTGCCAAAATACTCGCAAAACTGCTCTTGTTGCTGTTAGCAACCGAGACTTCGGATGCGACAATGGGCTATAGAGAAGGAGGGAGTTGCCCTCGGGACGCACCACGTTGTCGGAGATCGGAGATCGGAGATCTGCCCGTGCGCGCCAAGGACATCAAGGAGAGTCTCTCAGGATGCATTCAAGCTGCATTCCACGGTCACGCTTGTGATGTTGCCCAGATATGTAGCCATTTCAGCTTTTCAGCGAATGAACATTCGCGCTTCCTTGTTTTCAGCCACTCCTGCTTCGTTGCATTCTCCGATTTGCTAAAAATGTGCGATATCGTAATATGATGTGGTCTGGTGTGGCGTTGCTCTCTCAAAAGGTACGAGAGGGGGAGTCGAGATCTTTTCGCTCGAGAACACAGCGTGAAAAGGCTCGAGGCAGGCAGGCAGGCAGGCAGGCGGCAGCATGGGGCAGGGCCAGAGCGGGCTCCCACGGCAGTCGCGCGACGACGCGGCCAAGAAGAAGAACGACGACGCGGCGAAGAAGAAGAAGAAGTTCGAGCCGCGCGGCGGCGGCCCCACGCGGCGCCGCAAGAAGAAGAAAGGGCCGTCGGTGGCTGTGCGCATCCCGCCCGTGTACCCGACGGCCAAGTGCAAGCTCCGCCTGCTCAAGCTCGAGCGCATCAAGGACTTCTTGCTCATGGAGCAGGAGTTCATCCAGAACCAGGAGGTCATGAAGCCCAAGCACGAGAAGGACGAGGAGGAGCGCTCGAAGGTGGACGACCTGCGCGGCACGCCCATGGGCGTCGGCACGCTCGAGGAGATGATCGACGACAACCACGCCATCGTGTCGTCGTCGGTCGGGCCCGAGTACTACGTCGGCGTCATGTCGTTCGTGAACCAGGACATGCTCGAGCCCGGCTGCTCCGTGCTGCTGCACAACAAGGTCATGTCGGTCGTCGGCATCCTCGCGGACGACACGGACCCGATGGTGAGCGTCATGAAGGTCGACAAGGCGCCGCTCGAGTCGTACGCCGACATTGGAGGGCTCGAGACGCAGATCCAGGAGATCAAGGAGGCCGTGGAGCTCCCGCTCACGCACCCGGAGCTCTACGAGGGCATCGGCATCCGCCCGCCGAAGGGCGTGATCCTGTACGGCGAGCCGGGAACCGGCAAGACACTGCTGGCAAAGGCGGTGGCGAACCAGACGTCGGCGACGTTCCTGCGCGTGGTGGGCTCGGAGCTGATCCAGAAGTACCTCGGCGACGGCCCCAAGCTCGTGCGCGAGATGTTCCGCGTCGCGGACGACCACGCGCCGTCGATCGTGTTCATCGACGAGATCGACGCGGTCGGGAGCAAGCGCTACGACTCGAGCAGTGGCGGCACGCGCGAGATCCAGCGCACGATGCTCGAGCTGCTGAACCAGCTCGACGGCTTCGACGAGCGCGGCGACGTGAAGGTGATCATGGCGACGAACGCGATCGAGAGTCTCGACCCCGCGCTCATTCGCCCGGGCCGGATCGACAGAAAGGTGCGTGCGGAGTGCAGAGTGTGGCCGAGCGCGCTTTGGGTGTTGGAGGTTTACGCACTCACTCGTGCGGTTGTGGTTGTAGATCGAGTTCCCGCTGCCAGACATCAAGACGAAGCGCCGCATCTTCAACATCCACACGGGCCGCATGAGTCTGTCGGAGGACGTGGACCTGGAGGAGTTCGTGATGGCGAAGGACGAGCTCTCCGGCGCGGACATCAAGGCCGTGTGCACAGAAGCGGGGCTGCTGGCGCTGCGCGAGCGCCGCATGCGCGTGACGCAGTCGGACTTTAGGAAAGCGAAGGAGAAGGCGCTGTACCGGAAGAAGGCGAACATTCCGGAGGGGCTCTACCTGTAGAGCGCCTTGTCGCGTTGCACGACTCGGCGGGTGGTCGGTCGTCGGTCGCTCGCTCAAGGAAGAGACGCGAATCGCGATCTCCCGGTCGCGGCGATGGCGTCCGAGGAAGGAGGAGGAAGAAAGGGAGACGCGCAGGAGGAGATCGGTGCTGGCGCAGTGGAATCGGAGCATCCGTTCGTCGTTGCGTGCTCTTGTCCATTTGTCCATTTGTACTAATTCGACAGTGTGTGTTCTAGGAGACTTCGCGGTCGCTTGGCACTCACGACAGATACGCCATCAGCTCGCCTCGCGCTTCGCCGTCGACGCCGGGAAGCTCGGCATCATCGACGCCAGGAGCCCGCGCGACGGCCGCATGTGCAGCACCTTGCGCGCCGCCGCCTCGCTGATGGCAGAGATGGGGCGGATCTTGGGGAATGTGGTCTTCTTCTTCGTCTTGGAGCCTGCCGTGCGTGCTGCCGCTGCTGCTCTTCCAGCCGCGGCCGTCGGGTCTGCCGGGTCCGCGGCGGCGGCGCCGGCGATGGGGCGACAGCTCACGAGGCGGATGTCGAAGCGCGCGGCGAGCTCCACGACGCCGAGGCGGTCTGTTTCGAGCACCGCGCGCCGCACGCGCTGCTCGTCGGGAGCCAAGTCCGCGAGCGGATCGTCGAACGTGTGGCGGCGCCAGTTGTGGATGGCGTTGACCCAGCGGCACATGACTTCCGGCGTGGCGGCCGCGAACACGTGCGAGGCCTCGCGCAGCGCCACGGCGGCGAGGCGACCGGCCTCGTCCTTGCGCTTCACCTCGCTCGCATGCACGACGAAGCGGTTCGGGCTCACGTTGCCGCCGACGAGCGGCTTGACGCGTACCCGGTGGCGCGTCAGCTCGATGCAATCGACGCTGCCGGCGGCGGCAGCGCCGCTCCCGAACCGCTCGTAGCAGCGGATGATCCCGCAGTCGAGCACGCAGTAGCGTACCTGCGCCGAGCGCTCCTTGGTGAACACGAGCAGAAAGCCCTCCATGGTGGTGGATTGGCGACTCCGGCACCAGCGCCAGTCGCCACGGTCTCCGCCGTTCGGCGCACTCGCATCGCGAGCGCGCGATGCGAGAGCTCTTCAGAAATGAGCCATGGAGCACATACAAACATCAAGTGAAGTGCCGTCACTTTGTGCAATTGCAAAAGTGACCCGCTTCAACGAACCGAACACCTGCAAGGGCATAGTGAACGCAAGCTCAGAATTAAGTCGAAGTGAGTCGAACAAAGCTCACAAGTTGTGGCTCAGAATATTAACCTCGAGCTCACTATGCTCGCGCATCTGGCGTGACCGAACGATGTTACTCACATTTTCACAACTTGGTCACTTGCCGTCCGTCCGCCGCCGCACCTTGAGCTGCCCGTAGACTCCCTCCACCGGTGGCGCCGCCGCCGCCTGCGGGCGCTGCTGCGTGTAGTAGCGTCCGTCGGTGGCGCCGTACTCTCCGACTGTCGCCGGTGTGGAGCTGTAGCCCGGAGGCAGCGTGGGGCCGTAGCTGTGCGCACCCACCCCGACGCCAGCAGCAGTGCCTGCTCCTGCTGGCGCGTAGGGCGGATACCCACTGCCTCCTCCTCCACCGCTGCCTCCTCCGTACCCCCACGACGCCGCCTCGTCCCCGTAGTAGTAGTGGTGGTGCTGCTGGCCGTACGTCGGAGGTGCTTGCGAGTACTCGACCACGCGCTCGCGCTCGTCACCGCGCCGCTCCGATGGATACGCGTCTCTCTCTGGCCGCCACACACCGGAGGAGCCGTAATACGGCTCGTAGCCTCCTCCTCCCCAGTACCCTCGTGGCGCCTGCGGGTACCCTGACGCCGCCGCTGCTGCTGCTGAAGCTTCGAGATACTCGCCCACCGCCTCGCCGCTGTAGTCAGCAGCGTATCCACCTCCGCTAGACCCGCCAGTCCGCCGATCCCTCTTCTTTCCTCGTCCTGCACCACCACCACCACCAACGGCAGCGGCGATTGGTGCTGGTGGTGCTGCAGGACGGCCCGCGCGAAGGTCAAACGGACGGCGGAGGACGTCCTCCCTGTACGCGCTCGCTGGAACGAACACATGCGAGGAGGACGTGTCGCCGATCGCGGTCGAGCTCTTCGCCACGCTGCTGTAGAGCTCCGCGACGCCATAGTACGTCTTCGCGGTGCGCTCGTGGAGCAATCCGAGCAGCGATTGCGCGCCGAGCTGCTTGGCGACTCGCTTAGTCGACGCGATTCCCTTCACCAGCGCCAGCAGCAGCGACGTCATCACCAACGCTTTCGTCACCACCCCCGCATGACACACAGCAAGGCAACGATACCTCTGCAGCTGTATTGCCGGCGGACACGATCGTCTTGAACAGCTTCACGCCGTCCTGGTCGACCGCGTGCGTGTTGTAGTTGATCGAGATCCCGCGGTTGCGGTTCTGGTACTCCTGCAGAACCTGCGCCGGCGTCTTGTACGACAGCTCTGCGCACACCTGCGGCGGCGGCGATGCGCACTGATCAACAGCGGGTCATTGGCGCCTGGCGCCTGCGTCCTCGCACCTGAAGAATCCGCGGATCTCCGATCGGAAGCGCCTTGAACTCTTCGAATGTCTGCACCACGCGACGCGAGCGACGTCACCGTAAACTTCAAGCGCCACTCAACAAGCAGACAGAAGCAAGCGCACCATCGACGGCGGGGCATCCTCCTCTTTCGGCGGCTTCTCTGGCGCTGGCGCTGCCGCCGGTGCTGCCGGCGCCGCCTGCAGTCGTTCCTGCTCCGCAGCTCGCAGCTTCCGCTTCTTCGATTGCTGCAACAATGAACCCGCACGCGTTACCAAGTGCACTTGAAGGCGCTCGACGCTCGCCTCGCGACGCACATTCCCACTGGCGCCGCCGGCCTTCTCGCCGTTCGCCTTCTCACGCGCTTGCGGCGGCTTAAAGAGGCTCAAAGGCGGCACGTGCTGCTGTGCCACGGCCATAAACTCGCCCGGCGAGCACAACAAGTCGAGCACGTACGGCTTGGACCAGCACACGAGCCGCTGGTGCTCTTGCACGTAGCACGGCAGCCCCGAGTCGTGTGTGACGCGCTGCCAGCCCGTCGGCAGCGGCGAGTCGCCACCGGAGCTCAGCTGCACGACGCGCGCGGGTCTCTCGCTGCCACCGCCTTTCGCGCCAGTCGCGCAGCCACCGCCGCCGCCGCCGTTGAGCACCACCTGCTCCGCGAGCGAACCCGCAGCCCACGCCATTATTTCGTAAAATGACTTAAAAAAAAAGCTTTTCATGGTTTAAAAAAAATCATTTTACGAAATAATGGCGTGGTTTTCATGGTTTTTAAAGGTTTTCATTTTTCACGTTGATTGCGACTGTGCCGGTGTCGAGTACTGGGGGCGGTGTTGCTGCTGCGGGTGGTGGTCACCGCCAGCCACTTGCTCGCCGCCCCGCTGCTCAGAAGTGACGACGTTGAAGTGCTCGACGAGGCTGATCCGGATCGCCCTCGCGGCGTCGCCAGCTCTCGCTTCTGGTCCCGCAGACGCGCGATCTCGGCCTCGAGCTCCTTGTTGTGCTGCCACATCTTGCGAAACAGTTTGCTGCGCTCGGGCTCCTCCGTGTCGCCGGCGCTGCTGTCGAGCTCGAGCGTCTCGAGCGGCGGTGCGAGGGACTCCGCCCTGCTCTCGTCGAGGGATTCGGAGAGATCGCTCAACGAAGACTCTCGCGCGTCAACCACACCTGCTCGCTTCGCGGCTCGCTTTGCCTGCTGGACCGCGAGACGCGATTGCAGCTCGCGGATCTTCTGCGCCAGCACCGCGTTCTCGTCTTTCACCGCCTGCAAGTACCTGATCTTCGCCTGCGGGTTCGTGTTGCCTGCCAGCTTTGCGTTGTCCCTCCACGCGTGCTCTGCAGACTCCACGGCTTCATCGCGCTGCGCCTTGAGGTCGATGCTCTCGATCCGATACGTCTCCACGTACACCTTGAGGTTCTTGATCGTCTGCCAGAGCTCGTGGATCTTGACCTGACAGCGCGCGTGGCCGATGTGAACCGCAGGAGGCGGCATCCCCCCGACCTGTCGTTTGAGGGTCTCCTGGTCTGCTGACGGGGTCGCAGACGCGGATTCGGGCTCCTCCGCTTCGCCTCCGTCTTTGAGCTTTGCTGTCAACGCTTGGTCCTCGGCTTGATTCACGCTTTCCATGGGCTCGATCTTGGTTTCGATGGCGGATGCCTCGCTCGCGGCTGGCTCGGGCGACCGCTCGCGCGACTGCTTTGTGAGCCGCTGCACAGCTGATCGCAGGCGAGTGTTCACTTCCTCCCTCGCGCGCGCAGCTCGCTTCAGCACCTCGATCTCCTCGAGCAGCTCCGTCAAGGTCTCGTTCGAGCGCTCGTTCTGGCGCGTCACCTGCTCCTTGAGAGCAGCATTCTCCCGTTCCAGCGCTGCAATGCGAGCCGCTGCCGCGCACTCGTCGCTCAACGTGTTTCGCGTGCAACTGGGCTCGCTGTCGAGTTCCCACGCGTCCTCTTGCAGCAGCAGACGCGTCGCCAAGTTCGCGTCGGCGCCTGCTCGGTGCACCGGCGACAGCGACGAGAACGACTGCACGCTGAGGTCTCTGGTGCAGTCACGTTCGCTGGACGCCGCTGTGCTCTTCTTCTCGGCTTGGCGCCGTACCAAGTGCTGCAAGAACGCCACCTGCCCCTTCATCGACTGCATACAGGCGCCAAGTGCCTGGCGCCGTCGGCTGCGCGGACTGCGCTGCTTCCGGCGCCGCAGCGCCGCGTCCAGTGATGCGTCCGCGTCGTAGCCGCTGGTGCTGATCTGCGAGTCGCCTTCCTCGCGTTCCGAGAGTTGCGAGGCGCTGCTCGCAAGCGCTTCGTCGTCTGCCATCGTCGACTGCTGGTGCTTCTCGCCGGAGTGAGCAGGCGCGAGCGTTGCTTTGATTTTTTCAGGGATTCGAATTCTTGGACTTGGCCAACTTGGAGGACTGCACGCTTGAGCTCAACAACGTGCTCCACCGCGGAACATCGACACCACTGGGCTTGTATCCTAGACCAAGAGGAGCTCGCTGTACCAGATCGCAGTACGCGTCAATGCGAGAGTGATCCAGAACACAAAGTGCACGATCGATTGCAACATGTCAGGG